>QGOB01004110.1:0-54260 GCA_003313055.1 Termitomyces sp. MG145 | reverse complement strand
TCGCAGTCATCTTGATAGCACGTCAGCACACTCCGCACCCTCACCAACAGCCAGTAGCGAGCTCGCACTGCTCGCAAGTCGTCCTCCGCCGCCCACATCTCCCTTCCCATCAGTCGCTCGACCTCTGCCGCCCTCGCTTGATAACGTTCCAGGTTGCCTCTAGGATCAAACGGGAACGGGAACGGGACCGGTAGGTCCTCCCCCAACCACTCGATCTCCTCCTCCTCGATAGTCGGTTGAGGAGGAGCCCCGAACCGCTCCACCTAGTGAATTTCATTAGCGTTACCAGTTGACTGTTAACAAAGAAAGGACTCACCAAGTCCCTCACCTCCGCTTCACCCGCCTCGTCTCCCATCTCCACTTCGGGGGTCTCCAGTTCTACCGGCCTGTTGTTGGCCGTTAGTGGCAGTTTGGACAAGAAAGCGACTACTCACCGGCTCCCGCTAGGCTCTGCCACCGGTTCGGCCTCTGTTGCTCCCTCCCCCCGCTCAATGGCCTCCGTCACCACTGCTGCCTTGGGAGGAGTCCCCTCACGAGCCCCTTTGACTGACCCTTCTTTGTCGGACTCCAAACGGCGCCGTTTAGAGCTCCTCACTGGTGTTGGTATCTCCTCATCGCTCGACTCCACTACTGACCGGCTCCTTACTGTCCCCTTCCCCTTGCCAGTTCCCTCTGTAACCGTCCCCTCCTGCCTCGTCGGTAGGAGGAGAGTTGCCTTCTTAACGGCGGGCTCCCCGCCACCCGCCGCTATCTCGTGCTGCCCCTCCAGATACCGCCTCACTGCCTGTACCAAGGCCGCCCCCTCTGCCTTCTTCCCCTTGTGGCCCCCGCGGCGACCCCGTAATGACTTCCCCCATACCAAACAACCCTTGCTCACCTCGTTACAGCAGTAGCAAGGCAGGTTGCCGGTCGGGTACCAGCAGCCTTCTGGGTCGTTGAGGGCCCAGCAGCCATCGCACTACCAACAGAGACGTTAAGCCAAGACGGTATCCGAGCAAACCAGCAAAAGACTTACTGCCCCCACCCTCTCGCGGAAGGCAGCCCTTGCAGTTGGTGCCACCAGCTTCCTCTCCTTTCTTCGACCAACTAGTTCCCCCATGCCCGCCCCCGTATCGAGAACTGACGAGGGCAAGCGCCCACGCAGCAATCTTCTCAGCTCCCAGTCGTTAAACAACTCGGGAACTGCTATCTCCTCCTCGCTCTCATTGTTGGTTATCGCGGCCGTCTTGCCTTTGCCCTTTGGAGTCTAACAAAGCCGTTAGCGCCTAGCGGTTACAAAGGCCAATGGTTCCCCTTACCGGTTCCTGGTCACTTATCCTCTCCTGCGCGCTCTTTGCCCTTCAAGGACCGCTGTTAATGGCCGCCGTTAATACTTTGCCGGCCAAAACAAAACACCAAGCTTACCTTGGGGATCGTCATCACTCGTGGCCTTGTACTGGCCCCCCGTGTTGGAGTCTTCGGAGTTAGCGGTAATGCGGGCAACTCTGCTCCCACATTACCGGCTGACTCTCCCTGCCGGCTCGAGCCCTCCCCATGGTCCTCCCTTGTCCTTGTGCCGGCCAACGCCATAGAATCCTTGATGGGGTGCTGAAAGAAAAATTGGTCATCAAAAGGGAGTTCCTCGAATAACTAGAAAATACCCTTAACGCCACCGCTAAGTCATTAGCGGCACCGTTAGCGCTTACCGTCATAGGCGCCTCTGCAACCTCCTCCACCTCCATTGCCCCAGCTGGCTGCTCACCCTTAACGCAAGCGTTAGCTTACCGGCTAAGACGTTAACAAATAGGAAACTCACGAAATGTCTGTCGTATGGCCTCATCCAGGCCTCGTCCTTGTATTGGGCATATATCGCCCGACACTCCTCCCCTACCGCCTCCTGCTCTGCCCATGTGATGCCGCTGCCGCCGGCCAACTCGAACCAATGCAGATATGTCGATAAAATCGACATAGCCGCCGCTTGAGGGTTGGTCATGAGCAGCGCACACCCCATCGTCAGGACCTTTGGCACCTTTTCCAGGAAGTCTTGCGCCGCCGCCAGGCACGCAAAAGAAGCGGCATATCCAAAGAAGGCGGGTGTCGACATGTCCAGAGGTGCTGAGATGACAAAGTCCAAAGGACTGCTGGAGTTTATTTATGATCCTTTGGTATGGCGCACGGACCAGGACCCCCCGCACGGACCACGCTTAACAATCACGAGACTTTGAGGATTTTCCTTTGACTGGGGACAGTCAGTTTTTCAGTCAAGGGGAGATGATACGACCCAGTCAGCGCTGGCTGCCCCACAACAACAAGTCGAACCAAGCACGTGACCTCAGCACATGACCACTACTTCCCGACCGCTAACCAACCCTTCCCTTAACGGCCCAGACAACCTTGTGACAATCCAGGCCCCTCTCTACGGCCCCCGACATGCATTATCACGTGCAACCGCTACGCTTACTATCTCGTACTGGTTTCCCCTTTTATCGCCTTACTCCTGACATGCATTATCACATTATCACATGCAACCGCTACGCTTACTGTCTATTACCAGTTTCCCCTTTTATCTATCACCTTACGTACCTATAAATACTGCCCTGTCAGTAGCTACAAAACATCAAATCGTACCAGAGTCTAGTCCCCACTTCAGACTACGCTTAAGATCTCATTCACGCTCTTGCTTCGTTAACGGCTGATTTGGGTTTACCCAGTCCAGTCTCCTTTGCTCCTCGTGCTCAGCCCAACAGTATTGTTGGACTAGCACTCGTCGCCTTTGTTAAGCACCATATGGGTGCCCTTGCTTCGCTTTCGTCAAGCACCATACAGGTACCCTCGTTTTGCCTTCGTTAAATGCTAGCGCTTACAGCTAGCGGCTCGTATATTTCCCGACGATTCGGCGCAGACACTAGCGGCCGCACCGTTATCTCTTACCGCCCTCTCACACTTCCATACCGACTCCGACCTCTTATCTCCTTACCAGGTTTCTGGGACTTTGCTTGACTCCTCTCAAACACACGTAACGCTACTACTTGCTAGCTATCCCTATCTAGCTGGTCTTGTTGATTGTTTCCTGCATGGCAGCTAGGCGGCAAGTCAGCGCATCACCACACCGTCGGCCTCTTGTCATGCGCTAGGGCCCACTCAGTCCCCAGTGTCCTCCGCACCTGGGGCCAGCCAGAGCAAGCCAGACCTCCCCGCACCAAACCCCCACAACCAGCCCCTCCCCCTGATGAAGTCATATCCCCCCACACCTTGTCCTATGTCAATGATCCTGCACCCCCCAATGAGGAGGTGACCAGACCCGGCAAGGCACCCCCCCAGTACCCAACTTTGTCCACCACAGACCCCCCCATCTCAACCTCAGAGGTAACTACGGAAACGGACCCCTTCCCTGCAAACCCCACCCCAGGGCTCTGGCACCCCCACACCCTCCTCTGGGTCAGACCCATCCCCCCTTCCATGCAGGACTGCCGCGCCGGTGCTAATGGATTAGATCAGATATTGACAGCATTAAGTGCAATCAAGGACCCACAGAGCAATGATCTGATAATTGATTTGGATGCTCCAAGGCCACTTGAGGAAGCAAGGAGATTAGTGGACTAGCAAGGGTGGTATTATTGCAAGAAACTCAATTTACTAAAGGATATGGGAGTCTAGGAGCTAACTCTTTGCATAGATGTGCAAACTGAGCAAGAAGCCTTTAAGGGCCACTCAGTTTTCAATAAAACATGATGAAAAAGAAGGTATCATATGTTTTTAAATCATATCATGTCTTATAAAGGTTTATAATGGTACAAGGCAGAGATTACAACAAGTCATCCTCACCTATAGTACATGCAGAATCTTAGCAGATGTTTCTATATTGGTAGCAACATTGAGATGGGATGCCACTCAGATCAATGTGAAGACAGTGGAATGTTACCTGAGGAGGAGCAAATAATTATGCAGCAGCTGAAGAGATTTGAAGCAGAAGAAAAAGAGACTTCAGTGTATAAGCTACTCAGACTATTGTGTGGGATGATGCAGACTAAAAGAATATAGAACTGAACACTTGACAATGTTATGAGAAGACAAGGTTGAGTTTTCCAAGGCTATACTGGAACACTACTCATGGTACTTGCAGCAGGTTCACATGTGGATGATTTCCTAGCCATTGTGAGTACCAAGGTGGCAAACAATTGCTTCAAACAGCAGCCAAAAGAGATCTGGACAATCTCAGACCTTGGGATATTCTGTTATGTTGTTGGCATTGCAGTTTCATGGGACTATGCAGGCAAACAAGTACTCTTATCACAAACAGTACTAATTGACTGTTTATAGCACAATACAGTCAATCTGACATGTCCCTGATGGTGACCCCAATGGATCCAGGCTTGAAGTTATACCATGCCAACTAATTATCATTGAGTTTTGAGGAGCTTGAGAAACTTGCATGTTTATCATACTGCAGCTTAGTAAGAGCACTTCTCTGGTCAGCTCCCTCAATGTGACTATACATTCAATATGCAGTCCAGCAACTATCACAATTCTTTGGCACTTACACTTACTCTCGCTAAAAATGCAGCAGTACAAGTTTTCTAGTATTTTAAAAGCATGCACAACTTAAGGATTACACCTCAGAAGAGATAGTCAAATAGAACTCATGAGCTTCACAGACTCTGATTAGATGAACATCAACACATGAAACAATGTTGTCATTATTTTTATAAAGGGCTTGCCTACTCTGCAATTCACTAAGCTTTGCGATATTATGGGACTTCAATGACCAAATCTCATGCAAGGAAGAGTTGTACTGTAGTGAGGAGGATTGTTACAATCCATCACATATGCAACTGTAAGTGGCCAACTCCTCCAAGATATCACAACAATTACATCCCATTGTCAAGTACAAAACAATACAACTGTAGACTGTATATATTTACCATCATCCTAAGAGACACCCTTAGCTGATTATGCACAGACTGAGGATGAGCCAATTTCTACATATCAATACCCAATACCATACTCACAAGTACAATAGATTGGATACTTACTGTATCCTGTGTTATTTAATCTAAGCTAATTATACCCAGACTGAGGATCAGATACTTACTGTATCCTATATTATCTAGTTTGAATTTCAACACATTAGACATGAACAAGATTACCTATAAGTTAATCTGTGTTTCTTCCCCTTTGTGACATGCTAACACTCCAGCCAAAAGGATATTCTCTGCCCTCACCTACCTTTTAAATATGCATGCTCACATGTACTACCAAACATCACACACATTTTAGCCCCACCACAAATTGGGTGCCATGCCATCAACATGCTGACATGCCACACCTTTGCAATAAACATGTCATATACTTTTCCACTGTTGCTGCACTCACAACATTATACCTCCAGCCATACAACATACTATGTACTATGTCCCTCTCTTATCTTGACATTGACATCTCTGTCTTTGTCAAATAGGTTTACTCTTACTTATTTGCTTTTCATTCTGATTTAAGATGTTATTGAAAATAAAATTCTACTTCTATTACTCACTTCTAGTAGTAAATGATGTTTTCTTTGAAAATAATATAAGAGAGACATGTTATGCCATTTTTTGTCAGCTTTTGGTCTTGGGGAAAGGGAATTTTCCATTGTCTGCTGCCTTTTTCCTTCTGAAATGTGCACTACAAATGATATAACAGGTTTCTTTTACATTGTTTCCACAGGAAACATTTTTAGCTGCCAGCAGTGACTTGAGCTAATTATTGATCTGACTACAGTTGTAAACAATTGAAACTGGCTAATTTTTACTAGATGTTTTGAGAAAATTCTGAAAACATTCTAAGCTTACAGTTTGAGTCTACAGATTGAGAACATTCAAAAACACATTTATTGAACTTTTTCCATGACTTTTTGAGTCAATTTACAGACATAGGATGTGTACTGTCTATGAGAATTTAAGTTCAGAACAGCCTCAAGTGACATCATAGCATTCTGTATGACTCATTTTTCAATGGATATGTAACCAGTTCTATGACTGTTCAATAAAATTAGAGTGGCTTTGACCAGACAGGAGTCCAACAGATTAATAATATCTTTTTCTCTCTGCTTTTAAGCCTGTTATTTCCCTCTGATCAAGCTTGTCCTTCGCCTCCCTCTCCTGCACTTCAATAATGACAACAGCAGAACTTGTAAGTTATTTATTTCCTTCTTCCTCCTGCCAACTCACCACTGATAAAATTGCAGCCAACCCTTGTGCACTATGAGAAGACTTCCCATTTTTCAAACAACCAGGAACAGCAAAAAAGCAAATGGCTGGATGACCTTGTTGTGATGAGCTTCCTTTTCTATAATTAATTTACCCTCCATTATCAAAGGCCTCGTTGAGCTTGCGTTGCGACCACTTTACGGCAACTGCGAGGAATTCATAGTTTGGAAACTCGTCATGATTTCAGCGTCTAAGCAGAAGGTGTGGGTTACCAGGACAATAACTATAATACATGCATAATCATAGGCTGTCAAACGTGAATGTTCGTAACACAAAAAAAAGAGACGCATCGTTATAGCGCATGGCTAGACATGCCCGATTTTCTCCACGAGATGTAATATGTACTCACAAAGCATACACGAACCACGCGGCGCGATCACCAAGTCCTGGTTCCTCGTCCTCGCGGGAGCTAGTCGCTCTGATCGCTGCCTTCCTCCTATTTTGAGACGTAAGGAATATAATGTTGAAAGTCGTGAAGACGACCATGAGGATAGAAAAGATGAGGAGAGTGATGGTTGCCTTTGTGTAGAGAGGAGGAGCGGAGAGGGAACCAAGGAGCCAAGTCGCGAGAATACCGCCAGAGTTGGTCATTATGAAGCCGATGGCAATGGCGGTCGCACGACGGGTGTGAGGTGCAGCATTGTTGGCGCTCCATGTAGAGAGAGCAGGTGCGGCGGAATATGCTCCCGTAACGCTAAGGAACAGGCTCCCGTATTTGACGTGGACGGACTTGGCAGCTGGAGAAACCAAAAAGTAAGAGTGTAGTTAAAGGTAATGGGACAAAAGAGTGCCCGTACCAAAGAACATGGCAAAGCCGATGGTGGCGAGTATACCAGAAAATATTGTGACGTGGCCTCGGCAGCCATAGCGATCAGAGATGTAAGAGGTGATGATAGTAACTTTGGGCGAATTGGTCAACATTGGAGAAACAAAAAGACTATAGTAGGTATATACTGACTAACAAAAGCAACGGCGAAGGGTGGGACACTGAAGAGCTGAGCGTCTGCGTTGATATATCCAAGACCGGCAACGATGGAAGGAGCAAAGCTATAAAATGATTATCCCATTACGATGCAGTGCGCTAACAGAATGAAAAATTGACGTACTAGGCAAGACCATAAACGAGAACACCATCGAAAAAGAATATGAAGGCAAGGAACCAAACCTGAGGAAGGGTGAACGCCTGTCCGACTTCACGCCAGCTAAAGCCATCGGCATCCTCATTCCGTCCCGTAGCACCTGTCTCGCGAAGCCGGGCAAGGACGTAGGTCTTTTCCTTCTCGCTGAGAAAGCGAGCGTGGGCAGGTGAGCGAGGAAGGGTTAGGTAGGCAGAGAGGCCGAACACGACAGTGAACAGTCCTTCAAGAATGAAGATCCAGGCCCAACCGGGACGGTGGCCGATACCGTCCATCTTGACTATGCCATATGCGAGGATACCTGAGAAAGCACCGGAGAGAGAGGCCGTGGAGAAGAAAGCAGAAATCCTGCATGATCACGTCAGAAGGTTTATGTATTGCTGGGAACACTGTGATAACTGACCTCGACTGAAGCTGACGGCGGGGATACCAGAATGAGAGGTAGAGGACAAGGCCGGGGAAAACGCCACCTGACAGTTTTGCCTTTTAGCAAGAGTCGCGTTTTCTAAATGAGAAGCGACATGATATGTACCTTCACAGAGACCGAGAAAGAAACGGCAAGCCAGGAGTCCGGCGTAGTTTGTAAGAACACCTAAATCAATGCATTAGTTCACAGGATTTCAAGATAACAGCAGACACAAACCTTGCAAAGTAGTGATGATTCCCCAAAGAGTGAGCATTGTAGGTAGCATAAGGTTGGGACCGACCGCCTATACGAGCTCAGATGAAGTCACCTGTGCGAACAAAGAGCACTCACCTTCAAGACGAGGTTTGAAGGAAGCTCGGCCACGATGTACGGGATGTAAGTGACAGTCAGCGCAATACTGTACTGGTTGTTCGTCATCTTCAGGTCTTTTTGCAACCCAGCAACCCGTGCATTGGCGAGATTAGTTCGGTCCTAGAGGGCAGAGTCAATTTGAATGGCTTCCAGTTCACCTGAAAGACGGGAACTCACGAGAAACGATAGCAAATAGAACATTGCCACAACTGGAAGGACTAGTAGATCAATCTTTCGCCATGACTTCTCGAGAATGGGGTCAAATACGACTTCATCGGTCTCAACACTGTTGGCATCCTGAGGGACCTTCTCTGGGTCGGTAGAAGGAGCAAAAGAGGCTTTTTCTATAGCCGGCATTGTACAACAACAGAGAAAAAACTGGGAGTTACTGTAATAAAGACATATTGCGAATAAGTATCCGTGCAAGTGATACAGTAGGGAAAGATTTCAAGAAGCAAAGCACTAAACACGTGGGACGGTTGACTCCGATCAGGGACACCAATGTCAAAAACGTTCACCCAATTCGGTTGATCCTACCATCAGGAGGTATCTCCAAATGTCCTCTTTATTGCTACATATTTTTCCCCTGATCGAGGACTGATACTGTCTATTTGAGGTATTGCTGAGTACTGCTGAGTCCCCTTGTCAGCTAGCAGGCTGCTTTCCTCATGAGGCATTCGCCAATACATGTATACCTAGATGGGCTGCACCATGATCGGAACATATCTGTGACTCCCCGAAACTGCAGCGCTTCTTCATGGAACTTGAATCGAATGAATCCATGCCGAAACTGCCCGAATTTCTCATGTGCACAGGCAGTTGTTGCGATGTTACTATGTTTCTATACGCTCTGACGGGCATGGAAGATCAAATTTGGGTGTAAACGCTATCATTGTCTGCCTGTCAAATCCTGATGTTAATGTCCAAGAATTACGCGAGGACGACGGTTGCTTGATGCATCAACTACAGCGTATCTCCGATGAAATTATGCAGCAGTCGGCAGAGAACCGCGTGGTTGGATGTCCGTATTGTGCTTCTGTGTCTTGCCCCATGAACAAGCAACCATATTTTGACCATTAGAGCTGCACGATGGCTTGACACGGCACGCAGTTGCCATTTGTACCAGACCACGCCCGCCGCTGAGTGAACATTATGATTTTACGCCCTATCTTAGACACAAATCACAAGTCCCATCGAGGACAGAAAGGTATAAGTAGCAATTTATGGTTATGTTGTCAATTATACATAACGTTAATCAGGAAGAATACACGCTTCAGCCGGCGGGTCGACGATGCTCGAGATCTCCTTTGTTACAGAAACCAATATTGAGCTTCGCCTGCTCGGGTAGCTGTTTGCCTGAGTGATCGTGTCCAGTTCATAGGCACCGCTTGTCACCTTGAACAGCGACTGTCAGAGGAAGTCATTCTATTGAAATAAATACCAACTATTTGTGGCCGGCGGAAGTTCGGTATAATATTAGCAGAGTATGTTTGGGCCTGGTGTCAAACTGTCAGAATGGAATCAGCATGCACCAGGATAGTTATCATACCTGTGATACTAGTGAATCACTGTCTCCAAACAGGACATTGTGTCCAGTTCCGTCGGCGAAACTCCTCCACGACGAGCGCGCATTGAGGGTCGACAGTAGAACGTTGCTATACAACTTTGATAATGCAAAATCCCAAACAAAATTGCTGTCCAGTAATGTCAGAAGGCACCTACTGCTCATTGACCAACCTACATTGTGGTATGCTTGATCATTTGCAGTAAGGATCATCACACTGAAGTGAGGAAATGACGTACCGGGAGTACAAGAAAGCATATCACGTCAAGTACTGCAAACACGGCTGTAATGAATCCGGTCTGGATAGTCCATCGGATGATCTACAATGATTAAAAAGATTTTCAGTTGTCTTGCGTTCAGCTTATGAGACACCGACTCTGTTGATGGTGTCATCAGTTTTGGAGAACCCTGTCTTGCGTCGCGCCTATATAGGTGAAATGGTCTTTATGAATTCATTGCTTTACCAAGAGCAGGAGAACAATACCAAGTTGACCGATAGGGAAATTGTGATCATGATATCCACAATTGCTGATGACAGTAGCCATAACAAGGCAGGCCAGTGGAGCTCGGGTTTCCTCGAGTAGCGTCTGATGCGGACAACCGTCACCGTTAGCCAGACCCCGCCACCTGGTCAGAAATTTTTCTGCGCGTCAAATGACTAATGAACTCAATATGAACCACTTAGACTTACAAAAAGATACAAGTGCGAGGGCACAAATCACTGCAGCTAACCACGTCAGCCTGCTGATGACTTTGATCCTGTAGGCAATGAATATTTGAATAGGTGTTGAAATAATGACGGTTAGTAGAGGATCTGGCAATTCATTAACAGCAGCTTGTAGAAGTTGGTAACCAGAGCAGAGACTTGCCGGTAGGTAAGACTGAATGAAAAGTCAGAGATATCCATGTTTTCAGCAGAACACTCACACAGTGGGAAGAATGTTGTCGCTTCCGTTGTTCCTGAACATTGCGGTTAAGGCGTGCTATGGATTAAAAGACCGACACCAACTTACCATATTTATTGACCAACGGCTCAAACATTATTACCCAATTGAAGCCAGTGTTGAGTGTCTCAACCGAGAATAAAAAGAGGACCTTCTCTCATTCAAGGATAAGTAATGCCGGAACAGCTCTTTTTGCCTACAAATAAACGCATCCGCAGAGTGTCCCTATATAATCCTCAGCAATTGTTGGGTATGAAGAAGAAGACTCCAGAACACACTTCTTGTAGGCTCGATAATAGATAAGTGACTATCATGATTGTCAATGACACTAGGTTTGTGGAAATAGTAATAATTGGACGCCTACCTGAATCAACAGGACCTCTTCGGCGATGAAAATGTACTGTGAATGAAAGACTTCTGCATACTCACTCCATAGAGGATGGAATTCATGAAAGCCCCTGGGTGAGGTCGTGACTTAGAATGCATCCACACTGATCGAGAGAGAGTACTCACCAACCAGCATGGGACCAAAACTTTTAAGCAAGTGTCATTAGATATGCTCAGTGTAATGTCAGGGTTATACCTCACAGAAGTTGAACAGCTGGCATTTCTGCCTGATTAAACAGGAACGTTCTGGTTCTGAGTCATCCAAAGTCCCCTTCAGAGCCCGGTGGTGAAAACGATAACGTGACAAATCGAAGCTCTGATTGTGGACATTCATAAATTGATAGAATTGATAAATTCCCATCATCGCGTGGGCGCTGTCCCGATGTGATGGAAATTTCCGGATGCAAGTAATCATATGTTCAGATCTTCGCATGACCCATTTATATAAGTTATGTCTCTTTGTACCTACAGAGTGACAATGGTTGGAAATGAATGAAACAGGAAGGTTTCCCCGGAGTCGAGACGTAAAAGCAAAGACATATGCATGACATGCGGGACCAAAGCTGTCAAACCCGAGTCCCTTCAATCGCATGGATAGAATAACAAAAGCTAGGTCGGACAAGTCGAAACAGGCCGAGGCCCGGCGCTCTACGATTTAGTGTAGCAGGGTACGATCGCCTCTCGGCTACTAGCTACTAGAATTCGATGAGAAATCTTGTTACGATGCCTCGGTGCATCAACGAACATATGTTGTATATTCATTGTGAACTGGATTGATGTGGCTGACCATCTTCCATGTGCTCCACGACCTATGAACCGGGTGTGAGAAAAGGATGGAAATGGACACTCGGAAATCACCTTCGAAACTTTGATGCCCAATTCGACGTCTCGATTGTCAGCGGGGTCGTAGGACATTGAAGCATTGAGCTCGAACGTTGGAGAAGAAAAATTGCCCTGCCAATAGATCAGCTCAGCAGGCTTCGGTGAAAAAGGTGAGCATACTGAGTTGTCGAAGGCGCCAATCTTGGAAAAACGGTTTTAGCTATAGAGTCTTGAGCGGAACGTAATCCGTACCTGACGTCGCACATGTTCGTAAGACATTCTGCCTCCTTGCGATGAACCTGCGGTTTTGTCAAACAACAAAGCTCTTGCATTGAGTGACGACAAGAGACAGTTGGAATAAAGCTTTGAAAGAGCAAGGTCCCATATGAAGTTCCTGGCATCTTACGTGTCAGAATGGTAGCCTGAGGTCTAAAAGACCACTTACAAAGCAGTGTGCTATGAAAGGAAGTGCGTATAAAAGTTGGAATATGAATATAGGTATCAGGAGAAATACACGCACAGGAAGCGCTAAAACGTCAGCACTAAGGCTTCGAGCTACAAAGAGAAGATGATAGACTTACTCAAGAAGAATATCACATCGCCGATGGCAAAGAAGGCACTATGCGACGCGTTCATTTTATGTTATATATATGATCTGCTTGAACTTACGTCAACATACAAGTTTGAACAGTCACTGGTTGACACTATCAGCCTGAAGCCTCGGCTATGGAGATAAAGACATACTCTTAATAATCTTAGAAATCGCATCATCGGTTGAAACAAAGCCGGTCTTTCGCTTGGACTACAGAAAAGGATGAGCACATTATCAAGAACAATATGTGAACAGGAGCTATACAAGACTGAAGACCAGAGAGGCAGTGATTAAAACGTCAGCAGTACATGCAGACAAGAACCAGAGGAGAGCAGGATTATGGAGTTCAGGTTTCTTCTCGAAGAGCTTGAGGATGATGACCATAGTTCCAGTCCAGCACCCACCCGCTGTATGAGATGTAAGGGAAGATACAACATTAGGTCACCGCTATACAATGCTTACCGAAAGAACCGACAGCAAACAACGATACGAGAAGGGGGATCCAAATCGATCTGGTGAGTCTCATAATCCGCCAGGCGAAGAAAAGCTGAATAGGGGTGGATACGGCGACCTGCGATCGTTGTCAATAACAAGTAGAAATGTGTGAACGGTTCCATGGGCCTACAACGATGATGGGTTCTACCAAAATCCGAAATCCGGAATAAATCAACAAAAGACCGGAAACGAGATTAGAGTCGCATACCACTAGCGAATACTACGAAAAGTGAGAGGGAAACCGTGCGGTGAATTTATTAGGAATACATACATGTTGGGAAGCGGGTAGTTGCCTCGGGAGATCCTTGGTAAGATTAATCACCAGAAACAACTGGATGCAGCGGAGTACGCACCATATCGAAGGATTAGGGGTTCGTACATAATAAACATATCGAAGGCGGTATTTATTGTTTCGACGACGAATAAATAACACACCTAATGTGGGTCCATGATGAGTAGCATGACCTGAAATCAGCTCTGACATACTAGCCACCGAATCCAGAAGACATCTCTGTTACATCCTAAGTTTCAATGAGCTACATGGGATATCATCAACTGGGCTTACTTCTTGAACAATTGATAGTAGGTGTAAGTCTGGTCCAAAGAAATTCCAAAAAACTGTCAAACCAACCCACTATAGTGTTGCTTACCTGTACTATCAAGACCTAAATCGTCGGTGTCAGCGCTAGTAAAGCATTACTAGGATCAGGATGAGACGAACTAACACCGTAGAAAATCATATTAAGGAAGACACCAATTAACATGGGTCCAAACCTAATACCAACCGGTCACAGCAGAACAAATCTCCCAGATCTCTATGCACTCACGAAAGTTGAATATCCGGCATAGTGAAGGGAAGGAAGCTTTTGAATCCGTTATAGACGACTGGTCACTGCTTATTGAAATTCGAGGGTGATTCATTTAAACTCTATATAATAGGACTCAATCGGCAAAATTTGATCCCGAATGTTGAACGCAAAGATCTCGTCGTGAAGGAGCGCTTAATCATGGTTGCGCACGATAGACGTTTGACGTCGGTCATGTAGGCATGTCATCCATAGCTCCTTACATCAACATCACCTCGTCGGATGTGAAACGCTGTCAAGAATAGGGTTCGAGTTCAATGACTGTGACCTGACCCGAGCAAGACATAATTTTGGTCTTCAGAGTCTGAGAAGTAATATCCGATGATCAGTCCACCGGTCTTTCAAACTTGAAGCATCCCTCATCGACCTGCGGAAAAATACATTCGAACGCGTGTGAAAAGAATTACATCTCAAGTTAAAGATCAGGAAACATAGTCGGGTAAAAATGCAGACTGTTGGAGGCTGTTGTCAAACAAAGCCAACGTGGAGTTGTGGCGCGTGATCGATTGATCCTTAAAAGAGCTTCCATTTTGTGCCGGTTGTCCATTCTCGGATCATTGTACTGCTACACTACCAATGCACTCTGTAGGGTAAGAAAGGTAGGCCGCCGCCGAGATACTGCCTCAGCGGATGAAGAGATTTTCTCACCCGTAACTCCTTCCCTGTCAGATAACGTATGCCGGGACGTAGATCATCGGGGACCGATTTTCGTATAATCAAAATGCCCCTGCAAACTGCAAACGCATGGCCCGTGCTTATATAGCGATCGGCTTACTCCAATCAACCCAGACACTAATGTCCTCCCTTAACCCGTCACATATCCAGTACATACGGATCTTCCTACAAGTCAATCGGACTCGCTGTCTTGCTTGACTCTGCCAATATACGCCCCACTATGACTGACAGTGTCTTTCATCTGGAAGACTTCTTGATCGCCGTTGAGATGTAGGTGTGCAAACATAATAATGAACACGTTTCAACGTCCAACAGAAAAGTGGGTGATATTATTTCGAGCCAAATGGTCACTGTCCAAGATATTGTTCCATCGTGCGTCGACTTCACACAAAGATCTACTTCTCAAGTGCATGTTGGGATCTCAAACTGATCAATGCACTTGTCAAGTCCATATCATCTCGCCCCTGTGTGACACTCCGGCCCCTGCAGGTACAATGATTTTACTTATTGCATTATCTATGAATGCATATATATACCTGTACTCACCATACAATACCCTCAGTCATCTATACATGACTGAGGGTGAGTTACAGTATTATATCATACAGACTACCACGCTGACATTGTACCTTAGACAACTTACTTATGCTTGTCTTACAGGTATGATAGGAAATAAAGTCATCTATACATGACTGAGGATGACTTACTTACACTTGTCTTACAGTATTGAATATCTGTGCTAGGATTCTAGCAGGTTATGGGATTCGCTACTGTGCTTTTCTAAAGACATGACGTTGGATATCCTGCACGCCCCATTACACACACATATCATAAACTTGGGCCCTGAGTTCCAATCAACCACGTACTTCATTGTGTACCTACCTCATTTATACGTGCTCGCATAAAATCACATCCTTTTGTCCTCCGAAGGATCTCTTGTTCTTTAGGCACTCCTCTGGCCTCCTTAGAAGTCTCTCCTTTGAATCCACTATTCTTACCCACTACTTGGAACTATGGAATCTGCCTCTCCTTCACCACCTATCATGTCCAACACTGATGCTGCCTATCCATGCATCTGTCCCACCAAATTGAATGCCCACTGGCCAACATCAGTTACCCCTTTTGACCAAACAACTGGTGAATTCACAAAATGGTCAAATAAGCTAGAGATATTCCTCCAGCAAAGTGGGCTGGATCAATACATATTTTCACCAGAAAATAAGCCTGACTGCCTTGTAACCAAACCTGATCAAAGTATTGAACCTGTTGCCCATGCCAACTGGCTCACAAACAACAATCTTATTGTCAGCATGATATGGGCAGCTGTCTCAGAGGCAGAACAGGATGGCTTGGAGACTGATGGGACTGCCAAAGAATGCTATGATGCCATGAAAGCTAGGGATCAACACAAAGGACCTGTGAAGCAAGTTGCCCTCATTTGTGAGGCCCTCAACACCTATGCACCTGTTGCCAAACCAATCAAGACCACTGCAAGGAAAGTGTGTGAGCTCATATACCAAGCATTTGCAATAGATGTCATTGACAGGGACTTACTTAAATGTGTTGTGCTGCTCAACTTGATCAACAACAAATCCTTCAAATTGCTACAGACCCAGGTTTCATGTGGACTTGCCAATTCTACCAAAGACAAGCCCTATACATCATCTGACACCTACAAGCTCTTCCAAACTATTGACATCCTTGCCACAATCTCAAAATCTCCCACTGATACCACTCTTGCTGCAAGAGATAGCAGTAATGGAAACCTCCCTGGACCCAGGCAATGTGCTGTGAGGTATGCCACATTATCAAACAACCATGCCACAGTCATACTAAACAATGGCACATTTGTCCGGGCAGCAGAATGGCTAGCAAAACTATAGAGGAGCCTAAAACTGTATGGAGAGCCACACAAGGCAGAGGAAAGTTGAGGACAGGAGGAGTGCAACCCCTCAAGAATGGCATCACAGTAAAGGGTCTTTACGGCCAAGCATACAATGTTGAAATGTCACAATTACAAAAGATACAGCTTGATAACACTACATCAAGGACCAAACAAATTTGCAGGAGTTGCATTAACCACTCCCACAAACAATAACTTAGTGGAACTTTTTGAGTACCTAGGCTTTATGGCTGATGTTGACTTTGAAATTGAGCCACAAGCATCCATCAATTGGAAAAAATACACTACTCCCTTCATCCTAGCTATCACCATCATTGCATCATTCAGACAAGCTGAGCAAACACCACTTATATCCCTAACAGAAAAACTATTCTATGTTGACTCTGGTGCTACAGTATACATTCCCCCTTGCATGTTAGACTTTGTACACCTAGAGCCTATCTATCCCCAGGCTATAAAATAAATTGGTAGATCCTCTGTTTCTGCAATAAAAGTGGGCAAAATTTGCCTTCATGTTCAAGATAAGGCCAAAATCAAACTCCAGAATGCCCTCTACATCTCTGAATCAACAGTACAACTTATTTCTGTAAGTGCCCTGACTATTTATATGTGCAGTTCTGTCACCTTTGACAATAAAGGCATAACTAATTTTGATTCAAACAATGGCACACTACTTGCAGCAGGACCACTCATACAAAGCAGGCATTTCTACACTCCCAATTTCCAGACTGCCTTAGTGGAGCACACATTATTAGCACAACATCCAGTTAATCTCAAACTTGGAACTGGTAACTGGGTCATGCAAGTTATCAAGTGATTGCAACCATGGTGCATGCTAGCCTGCTCTTAGGTATGCCCTCAGCCTCTCTCCTTGCACAGACAAAATGTGACCTCTGGATTCTTGGCAAACAGACAAGTTTGCCAGTGCCTAAAGTGCAGGAGAAAGGGCATAGGGCAGGAGAGAAACTGGATATGATTCTGGATAGATCTAGCTGGGCCAATGAATGTACAATCATATACTGGCAACAAATATATTATGGACATTGTCAACAATTACATGAAGATGCTGTGGTTTATAGCACTTAAATCCAAAAATGATGCTCTATCTGCTCTCAAGTAATGGAAAAGGGTATGAGAACTGGAAACCTGGAAGAAAGATAACATATATTGCACAGAACATGATGAAAAACTGAAGAGCAACAGAATGAACACATGGCTTACATCCATAGGCTCACAACAAGAATTTAGAGCACCCCACACTTCAGCACACATAGGGTGTGTAGAAAAAATGCACAGAATGCTTCAGAGCAAAGCACAAACAATGCATTTAGCTGCCAAGTGCCCCAGATCATTATGAGACAAATTCTAGATAATAGTTGCACACCTACATGCAAAAACACACACTAAATCTCTCAACAGGAAGACACCTTTTGAATTATAACCTAGACAACCTGCATATTACTCATATATGCAAGAAATTGGTTGTCAAGCATTTGTACTTATAAAAAACAAGCACAATCCCAAGCTCAACAGTCAAGGAGTAGAATGCATTCTTATTAGATGTGGTCAAAAATTGAAAAGCTGCAGATCTTACAATCCAAGAACCCACAAAATTTACAAGTCTTTCTATGTACAATTTCTAGAACAACATGATGGGCACCCAATCACAATCAATACCAATTAAATGAATGTTGAACCTGCTCAAACTGAACTCAAATCAATTGAGCAGATGAAGAAGTCCTCTAGAAACACACCAATCAGTACAAATGATGAAGACAAACTGTATTACACACCAGTACCAGACATAGCACCCCCCAAGCAACAAGTTGAAGAACCACAAGATAAGCCTATGAACACAGAACCTCAACAATTAAAGTATATGCTAATATCAATGGTATCAAGTGACTGGGACAATGCACCAATGATCTGGCTGGAATGCACAGTACAGGAGTTGTGTGAAGCAGATAAACAGATCAAGACAGACTGAGCAGAAAGGGAGCAGGACACAGCCACATTGCAGAATTCTAACACAATGCCTGATAACAATGTGAATATAAACAATAATACCAAGCCCCACACAGAATCACATTGCCAAAAGACAGCATACCAGACCTTGCTAATATTATGTCCATCAAAGATATTGAACAACTCTTGTATATTGCCAAAGCCATGGAGAACCCTGTAACCATGACCCATCTTCTAAGCTGAGGGACCTAGAAGGAAGCACAAGACTCACCAGACACAAAACAATGGGAAAAAGCATATAGAGGGAAACTGCAATCCCTAAAAGACATGGATGTGTGGGAACTTGTCCTAAGAGAAGAGATACCAGCAGGTCAAAAAATTGGGAAGAGTTGACCCATCTCCAAGATTAAATGCAATGAACCATGAAAAAGCAGTGTGGTTCAAGGTTTGACTAGTATTCAAAGGGTACAAACAAGTCTACAGACAGGATTATACTAGGAATACTTCACTAACCACATGCATGTAGTTGTGGCACATTATATTGCATCTGGCTGCCATACAAGGATGGAACACTATGCAAATCAATATCAAGACTGCTTTCTTATATGGATCACTATCTGAGAACAAGATGCAGTACATGGGAACAACCCAAAGGTTTTATGGAACTTAGCAAGGAAGAATATGTTTGTAAAATACTGTGAGGCCTTTACAGCATGAAACAAGCTAGGCAAATCTGGAACCATACTCTCATGACAGCATGATCAAAAGAGAGTTCACATGGCTACCTTGGAGTCATGCATATACCATTGCAAGACAAGTACAGGTGTTACTATAGCAGTGGTATATGTTGATAATTTCCTATCCATTGCTAGCAGCAAGAAGGAGAATAACAGATTCAAGGACCATATGCAAACAGTGTGAACCATATCTGACTTGGAAGTTCCAAGATTTGTTGTTGACATAGCAGTTAAATGAGATTACAATAAATCAACTGTCCAACTCTTGCAAACTGCCTTAATAGACAAGATTATACAACAATTTAGACAAAGAGATGTGGCACCCTTCTCACTCCCAATAAGACCAGGACTTAGGCTTTCTAAGGTAGATTAATCATCTCCATCAAAAGATGAACAGACAGCACTACAATGCATGCCATATTGATCACTAGTAGGCTGCCTGCTTTACCCAACAATATCCACAAGACCCAACATTGCATTGCTGTTCTGCAGCTCATACAATATGTTGACTTCTACACAAGAGTATATTGGAATGCAGCCATACAATTGGTTCATCATCTAAAGGCAGCAGTTGAGCTGATTCTGAGAGGAAAAGACCAGGAAAAAGAGTTTTGTCAGATATAATGTCTCTAAATGCAATGATCTTTTGAGTATTTGGCATGTATATACTTCATCCCACCTGGTTATTAGGATATCCAATAAATATCCCTGATATTGTGTGGCCCTGCAGGCCTTTTCTCTTGTCACACTCTATAAGCACATAAGCTGCACACCTAAAAACACATAAGTGTTCAACATGAGGTTTTTGGCACTTGAAGATTTCAAAAGGTGTAGTATTGCAGGGGAGGGCTGAAGTGGGGCAGCAGTTGTGTACATGCCTGTATATTCAATGCATATGGCCAGAAACTCTCAGGGAGATTGGATTTGGCAAGCATCAAAGCATCAAAGTGATACTTTCCTTGATTGTCCTGTTGAGTTGTTCTGCTATGCCATTTTGCTGTGGTGTTGCAGTGTTGGTATATTCAATGTGTATGCCTTTGGATTTGCAGAACTGCAGGAATTCTTTGGACATAAATTTGCCTCCCTTATTGTGGTGAATGCACTTGATTTTCTTGTCTGTATGCAGTTCTAGTTGTGTCTTGTATGCCTTGAAAGCTGCAAATGTATTGCTTTTGATGAACATGTCACAGACTCCCATCCATCAAGATTGATCATTGACAAATGTTACTCACCACTTATGCTTGCTCTGATGCCCTGTGACTGGCATTTGACCATGCACATCACTGTACACTTGCTTGAGAACTTCTGTTTTCTCTATATGCTGTGTGCAGAAAAGGGGTTCTGTGCTGTTTGCCTTCTAAAAACAGTTTGCAGATATGAGGGAGTGAAGAACCATGTACTAATTTCAAGTCTTCAGTGAGGTCCTCTTTTATCAGCATGGCCATAGTGGAGAGCTCATCATCCAACATCTCAATAGTGTAGCCAGACACTGTGGCTCCCCCAGGACTAGCAATGGTCAGGGGACAAAGTGTGTGGATTTGCTGCATTGCTTCCTCAATGTGGGTGCAGAGTTGGGTAAGTGATTCATTGTTGTGTGACCAAATGCTGAACAGGTCACTCAAAGAGTTGAAGCATGCATTAGGGGCAGACTTTAAGTGGATTTCTTTGAGCTTTGCCCACATTGCAGCTGGATCATCCTTGGATTGCATCCACATGAATCTTATTGCCTTTGTTGAGCCATTGATAGATTTCACCAGCACCTCTGTTGCTTCAAAGCTGGTAGGAATGCATTGTGGTAATAGCTATAGGGTCACTACTGATCTCAGGGCAACTCCCCAGGCTGGTTGGTGGCAATTTGAGCAGCACCTATGGATATAAGACATCCATACATGGCTTTTTCCCATTTGATGTATTGAATCATGCCAAGCTTTGACATCAGCAATTGAGAAGCAGTGATGGTGTCATCCATGATGCATTATATGGTGACAGGAATTTCGGTAAGTGCAGAGTGCTTCAATGTTCAGAAACAGAGCAAGTAACAAGCTGTTCTTCAGTGCAAGTCTTGGTGTCAGGGCCCATAACCTGTTGCAGCAAGTTGTGCACAGGGAAGACAAACTGTGACCGAAGGAGACAGGCAGTGCAGGCTAGAGATTTGTGGTATTAGAATGAGGACATATTAGACCGTATGTATACACATAACTAGATATTTGTGGTATTAGAATGAGGACCACAAATCTCTAGGGGACAAAAATTGTCTACGCAATCGCATGAAGTGGAAGGGATTAATGAGAGAACAATGTATACGGAATAAGTATGTGAGCATTCAAGGAATATACGTATAACTTCAACACTACCATACTGATATCGTACCTTAGACAACTTACTTACACTTGTCTTACAATATTGAATATCCATGCTAGGATTCTAACAGTGTAGCCCTTATCAAGAGCTTCAAATTACCTTGAGTATTGACGATCTTTGAACCATGCCAGGATAACTTACTGTAATCCCCGGCACGCCCACGCCGGCACGGCGCGAACAATATTTGTTAGGGAATGGTAGACGTACATGCTAGTACACTTCCCTTGCCTTCAAAACCTTTGAATTGGACACTTCGATTCATACATAAGTCATTCTAGGTACGTAGCCGTGAATCGTCCCTTTACCACTAGCAGAACAAACTGAAGTTCTCAAGCATTTATCGAGGTACAGATTCCAAGCGCCTCAACAACATATGTATCTCTTAGGTCCTAGTGCGCTGAGATCCAGATCCGCGTCTCAATCTCGGTTTCTTCTCTGAGTATCGTTGCTTATTTTTGACTCTGAACTCGAACGCTTCTACTAACCCAATCAGTCTCTGACCACCAGATGTGGCATTTGTTATGAAGTCAATTCGTCTGACATGTAGAACTCGAGTGCAGATATATATCTCAGGATCGGACTTCTTGACGTCACATTGCTGCCTAACTGAGACTCGTTTACATTATCCATGCACTCCTTCGTAGCTTGATGATGCTATTGAAAAAGCATACGAGACTTCACAACATTCTATTTCCTTTGTTTTCGAAGCTTGCTCGCTGACATCCTGGCGTCAGCTCTCGAGCGTTTACGGTGACATGCTCGAATCTCAATATCCACCAGCTGAGGGGGTGTTACTCAAGAAGAGGATATCAAGCACTGCTGGTGGTCGACCAAACCATTGTCCTCAATGTCTGAACATCCGTGTTCATATCACAGTACCCCCATCCTATCTCCCAAGTTTCTTTGATTATTCCTGCCAAATGTCCTTCCTAGCGAGAAAAATACATTCGTGTGTGTGTAGTACAATTTATGAGCAAGGAGGTACTCCTGAGCATTCTGATTCTATTTCATGCTTCAGCACCCTTGCCTGTTTTATTTGGGCGATTTCTCGATCCACGAGTCAAGCCATATATGTTATGCATACCAGCATTTGCTTCTTGCACAAAAACTGAAAGACATGATCATTCTACCCATCCACTCTGGCTTGCCTCATCTGAGCTCACAAGAATTCTCCATGATAATAGTTATTGTAACAAGGTCGGAATATTTCGAGATAGTCAACGTTTATTTGATAATATAAATCACGCAAAATTGAAGGATTAGTCGACTGCGATTCAGGTGAACCTTAACAGCTATAAGCTCTTTGGTATGTACTTCCATTAATGCTCACCTTCAAGGGTAAGTATTACTATACAGTTTGACACGGACTTTGCCGGATACAAGAGAAGGGGTGAACCATTGTGCCTGTAGTAAATTCACACCCGGGTTTAACCTACATCAGGACAAGGACCATCGTGTGAAGACACCACACAAAAGGTCGATTCATTTACGTTAGGCTAGTTTGTACGTACGTTTTACGTTCGTACCATAAGCGCAAGCCCTGCTCTATCTATTTCCTTTCAGACCTCCGGGCCGATCTCAGGACAGGGTAAAGGGCGTACAACGTAAGATGCTTCTGTATTGCCATGCTGCGGTCTGCTGTTGGTCTGCTGACGTTGAGATGAATCAGCTTCCTTTAACTTGATGCCATTAAGCTTTTACTCTATATAATCTGATCAAAGCTGTTGTGATAAAGGTTCTCTGCCTCCATTTTTCCTGGTGTGGTACCAAGTTGTTCATGGGTGAGTTCATTTCGTGTGTTGATATACCTCTAGTTGATTAAGTTCCCGTTAGAATGGCTTCACCTCTCGCCGAAATAACGACGCGGGCGTATCAACAGGAGATGCTGGAAGAAAGCTTGCGGAGGAACATTATCATTGCTCTTGACACTGGATCGGGCAAGACCCACATTGCAGTCTTGCGAATAAAGACCGAAGTCGAGCGGCAGACCGTGAAGGTAGCGTACAATCGAAGGCTGTACATTTCAAAAGACTTTATTCTCCGTCAGGTATCCTGGTTTGTTGCCCCGACGGTAGCACTCTGCGAACAGCAGCGTAATGTTATACAAGGAGCAATACCGGGACCTGTCGGAATCATCTCTGGCTCCAAAGAACCTGATCAGTGGAAGAACGCTGCGTTATGGCAGACTGCCTTGCGGAACAATCGTGTTCTCGTGACTACTCCCCAGATTCTTCTCGACGCTCTCCGCCACTCGTATGTCAGTCTTGGTCGCGACATCAGCCTCCTGATTTTCGACGAAGCTCATCATGCCGTCGATAATCATCCATACAACAGGATTATGAAAGAATTTTATTTTCCTCTCCCCGCTCGTCTATCGTCTGCCTCTTCAGGCTACCAGCGCCCATCCATTCTAGCATTGACCGCGAGTCCAATATATGGTGGTAATGTCGAAAAAGCATTCAAGTACGCACCTCCTTGACCTATGTATAGTGGGACTGAATTCATTGTAGAGTTATCGAGGAAAACTTGGACAGTACGATCTGTGCACCTCGTCGTCATAAAGACGAACTCACGAAGTTTGTACACCGTCCAATTTTCAGGCACATCCTCTTTGATCCTCCGGACGCGGCCAATCCTCCCTTCTCAACTAATCTCGCCGCTCTTCATGCCGTCGTCAAATCCATAGACATACAGAATGATCCTTATGTCCATTCTCTACGTAAGGAGTTGTCTCGTACCGTCCCTGGTACCACCGAGTATCACCGTATCGATCAAAAGCTCTCCAAGGTCATCCAAAAAGAGGATTCATTCACACACAGAGGGCTTCGTGACTTTAAGCGCACTGCGGAAGCAATCTGTCACGATCTGGGTCCTTGGGCGGCCGACTGGTATGTGTGGGAAGTCATTCAGCACGCTAAACGGGTAGCAAATCCGCACAACAATATCATATCGACCTGGAAGAATCGAGAGAAGGTTTATCTTCTTCATATCATTGACCAGATCGAGGTATTGCCTGTATCCTACTACTCTGACGACATTGCAAGCGACTGTTCGGACAAAGTACGTGCGCTCATTGGCACACTACTGAGTGAGAAGTTCGATACTGAAGTGATGAACGAATCGTACTCGGGCCTCGTTTTTGTGCAACGGCGTGATACCGTTCTCGCGTTAGCAGAACTCCTACGACATCATCCCTTCACAAAGGACGTCTTCAAATTTGGATGTCTGCTTGGAACATCTGATAGTTCCTACCGCCACTCATTCCTCGACATAACGCGCTTCATGCTCAAGATTTCCCACCAGGACACCCTTGACGATTTCAAGATCGGTGAATTGACAGTAATTATTTCCACCGCCGTCGCAGAGGAGGGAATAGACATACAAGCATGCGGCAGTGTTATTCGCTGGGATCCACCCCAGAACATGGCAAGTTGGGCGCAGAGCCGTGGCCGCGCACGCCGTAAAAGGAGCACGTATACTGTGCTATTTCAAAAGGGTGGTCTGGAGCAGAAAAATGTTTCAAAGTGGCAGGACATGGAACGAGAGATGGTTGCATTATATAATGACCCTTCTCGAGATTTCATTCCTGAGGAAGCTGGCGATGATGGCGACGACAACGATGAGGTCCTAGAGTTCCATGTTCCATCGACTGGGTACGTTCGGCGCACACTAATAAACCTTCTAACTCATGAGTTGGCATTCTCTAGAGCTCTTCTTACACTTCACTCCGCGGTATCTCACCTTTCCCATTTTTGTGCCGTGATTCCTTCCACCGCTCACGCAGATAATCGGCCTTTATACGATATCGACCCTCGTGAGTTCGCTGAGGGCTGGCACTCTTTCGACAATCGCTCAAAATTATCCACATATCCTTACTCGGGGCCTTTTGGAGCCAAAGTAACTCTTCCGCGATCTCTCCCACTTCCAATTCGTGAGTTCGCCACGGAAAGGATCTACAGAAGTAGAATATCCGCGCATCGGCATGCAGCATTTATAGCGTATAAAGCTCTCTACGATGCGAAACTGTTGAATGACAACTTGCTACCAATAACAAGTGTCACCGAACCTCATCTCGACAAGGAGGTCAAGGAGATGCTCAAGGATGTTGAGCAGCGAGCGGGACTCGCCAACGTCTCTCTCCAGATCAATCCATGGACTCCTGAAAATGCAGAAGCCATGTGCTGGTACACCTACGAGCTGGTTATAGACATACTCCCCCCTTTAATCATGTTCAGTGTTTCCCGCCCGATATACTTGCCCAATAACGAGGGGCCGACATTGCATCGCCCTGGACAGGCCCCTATCTCAACTCGTTTGCGTTTTATCGAGTCCGTCGGGCTGTCTGACGCGCGTATTGAGCAAGCAAGACAATATACCAAAATGCTCTTCTGGTCTTTCAGCGGTTCGCGAATGTCTTGGGATAAGGATGACTTCCCATATCTAGTCCTCCCGAAGGAGATTGATACCCATTGGCAAAAACGCAGGGCGTGGCTTTCCGAAGTGAACGCCAGACTATCTTCGAAAGCTGATGAATATCTTGTGAATGCTGAGAAGTTCGGTGAAGCATTTGCTTACCCGACAGATTTGACGATCATCCGAAATGGGTTTCATTTTGCCAAGGGTTATAGGTTTGTCGGTTGGCGCTACGGCCCCTTGAACGAGGAGGAGGAAGATGCCCTTCGCAAGTACTATTCTCGTTTTGAGGATTTGGAGATTATCTATCCTCTGCTAGAAGTACGACCTCTTCCTCCTCGCTCCAACTTCCTGGTTCCCGCTCTAACTCCAGGTCCCGGAAAAAAGCCTTTGGCGAAGGAGAAAACTATCTTTCTCCTGCCGAGAATCTCATCAATCGCCGTCCTTTCTTACGCTGAATCCGAGTTTGCAACCTTGCTACCATCAATCCTTCGTTCCTTTGCTTGTTCTATCACAGTTTTATCGTTGCGCGATGAACTATTCACTTCGACGCCTCTCTATGATATTCCCAATCCACTGCTGCTGACTGCAATAACGGCGCCAGTGTCTGGTGAGCGGACAAACTACCAACGCCTCGAAATGTTGGGGGATACTGTTCTCAAATTCGTTGTGGGTATTCAACTTCTTGCTGAATACCCCCTGTGGCACGAAGGCTACTTGAGCCGAAAGAAGGACCATGCTGTGGCAAACGTTCGCCTCGCGAAAGAGAATATCAAAAAGAATCTCTATCGCTGGATCATTCGAGGTATCCCCGTTCTTTGTCAGTATTCGAAATTGATCAACCCAACTGTATGGAATAGATCGGCTGTTTGGAAAGAAATGGAAGCCCAGCTACATTGAACCGGAGACCGCAAGCACGACGGTCGAGACAAGAGCAGAAGTCACCGAGGGGAAGCATGATGGCAAGAACAGGAAGAAACAGCAGGTACTGTCAACGAAAGGTGAGAGGTACTTAGGAAACAAAGGTCCTTTGAGCCCTGACTCTCTGTCCTACTCTAGTCCTTGCTGATGTCGTTGAATCACTCATTGGGGCTGCATATATCCATGGAGGATTAGCGCTTGGCTACGAGTGTGCCAGTTTTTTCGACATGGGTCTCAGATGGCAACCTCTGTCCAGAAGAATAGAAGCCCTCCTTACCCGTGTGGAGATGGAAGATGAGTTTCCGTCCCAGCTTTCTAACGTCGAACATATTTTGGGTTACAAATTCGAACGAAAAAGCCTTCTCATTGAAGCTCTCACTCATGCCAGCTACGAACAGAACATGCACACGCCATCTTATGAAAGGATGGAGTTCCTTGGGGACTCTGTGCTAGATATGATAGTCACCGATTTTCTATACCATGTTCCAGGAAAGAACTATAGTCCCGGCCACATTCACCTTCGAAAGTCTGCTGTGGTTAATGCCCATATCCTCGCTTACATCTGCCTTTCCTCGTCTACCACAGCCGATACCACTATGCCAGGAATTGGCTCTGATGGATTGGTCACTCTCTTACTTGAAACCCATATCATACATCTATGGCAGTGCCTCCTCCATTCTAGCTCATCGATTCTCGAAGATCAAAGGAATACCTTCACACGATATAAACACCGCAGAGTCGATATTGAGAGTGCATTGACGGGCGGAAGTTTATTCCCATGGGCAGATCTCATCCGAATTCAGGCGCCAAAATTCTTCAGTGATATGGTTGAGAGCCTCATCGGGGCAGTTTTCTTGGATTCTTCTGGGGACATTGACGTCGCGCGATCGGTTGTGACCAAACTCGGAATCCTTCCAATTTTGGACCGAATTGTTCACGACGACGTCGATGTCCTCCATCCTGTATCGAGACTTTCTTTATGGGCAGATAAGCATGAGAAGGAGCTCGAGTATCGGTATGAGAAGGAAAAGGGCAAGGTCAGTTGTATTATATTGGTGAATGAGAAGGAAGAGTGTCGGATCACTGAGGTCTATCATGGTCGAGCCAGCCAAGAGGAAGTCAAGTTCATGGCTGCAGAGCACGCCATCAAGTTATTCCGGCTGCGAGACGTAGATGTCAACTATACCCTCTTGAAGAAGCGACGGTCGACAAAAAAAGAGATGACCAATACGACGGATCCCAGGTAGACTACATGCGGAAAGCAAGGGTCCGTTTTCAAGGACTGGTAAATGTCTATTCTCGACGGAAGCATCTACTCAACTACCTTGTTCTGTGTGGTGGAATCAATTTTGACTTTGCCTCAGATTTTATGTAACTAATTGTTCTCGCGTGACCTTCCTTTAATCGGACGTCGGTCAAGCTTTTGGTTTTGTTGACTGAATAGGTCTTTCGGTGGTGATAGCTCTATAGCCATCATCAAATAGCATCGAAAGATCCAGGATACAGTATCGATACCTCAGCATGAGGGTGCCGACGATGAGATACGCGCTCAAGAGGAAGCATGATCCCGGTCTCCGTGCTTGATCATGGAACGGTCTCATTGACTATGTCCCCCTTTAACAAAGCTTGTATTCAACGGGAAGACCCAGTGACAAAAAGACAGAGGTCTAGGATGAACTTGCGGGATGATTTAAGGAGGGAATGAACACAATATTGGAGATTACGACAACGACGATTGTACTTCTGAAATGGGATCAAAGTTGGTGCTCACTACTTTGAGGTCTTCAATGTGTGGACTATAGTTGTCATACTAGTGCATAAACGGTCTATCTACACGTTCTGCAGGAATATGACCAGGCGAAATCCTAACAGATAGATGAGAGGCTATTGAACTTGCAGTTAGTCTGTGCTGACTAGTACCTGGACGAAAATTCTCTTTATGGCGCCACGAATACGCTGAGACTACGAGGAGGTACAGGCGTATTCCAAAACAACTTCGTTCATTCGAACTGGTCAATCATATGCTCAATTCATTAATTTACAATGTAACCTAACGATCTGGGTATGACAGTGCGAAAGCGAGAAGAGTCAACGTGAGCACGATCAGAATAAATCGAAGACATATGATACTGTATAAGTAATCAGTCATCCAGAGCGTACAAATCACAAGGCCTGTTTGTGAAGGGGTTTGTTGAAATGCTGCCACGTGATTTCGTGAAGCTGAGCTCCTACGTCACGTTCTCGCAATGACTGCCAAGGTCTCTGCTGTTTCCTAAGTTATCTGCTGAGGAATCCCTCGCAGCGCTTTTGTCAATTACTTTCCGCTTGTTCAAGTTTCCGCTTGTTGAAGATCCTCGTGCTCCTTGCACCAATTGGGCATTATCCATCGAGGCTCCGAAGTGCGAGTTCTTGTTCTTGTCCCTTCTATCATGCTGCTTAGTCGGATCATTATCACAAATAGGCTCCTTTAAGGATATTGGTGAGATGGCCGAGCGGTCTAAGGCGCCAGACTAAGGTGATTATCGTATCTGGTCTCTTCGGGGGCGGGAGTTCGAATCTCCCTCTCATCATATCGTCAGTGGTAGGGTGGAGTGTCATCTTATCCATTTTGTGGATAGATTCTATTTTTTTTTTTTTTTTTTTTTTTTTTTTTTTTTTTTTTTTTTTTGGAGTAGCGTTTCTAATGACTTGGGGCCGTCGCCATGAGCGAGGCTCCCTCGTCCGCTGAGCTGCACACCTGGGATTGGGACCAGGTTCCAGACATCTAGGCAGCTAGGTGTGTCTCCGCGAGGAAATGCCTTTACGCACGAGTGTGGGGCTCACGGCCCGGGGCGGAGTTCATCCTACCCCGTTTCTCGAATATGGCCTCATACCCACTAAAACCCCGCCTTCTTGGTTTCTCGTTGAGCTATTAGATAGACTGTTTGGGTCTACTATCCCGGTGTCCTTCCAGGTTTCTTTGACCAGTAGTTGTGAGATAGCTTTCTTACCTAACTTCTTGTTCGTCATCTTGATATCAAGGTTAGCTCTATTCAGGATCATACTATTCCACCTATTTACTACTTCCATAGTAGCGTGGGGGTTCCCGCCTTTATTAATCACTCTCTCGCACCGTAGGGACCATATGAGGTGTGCTGCTTCCAGGATCAGAATTTTGTGTAGTCGTGTTAGACCCTGCGAGTGGTTCCCATGTGGATAGATTCTACAAATCCTACCGATCGCCTTATTGTTGTCTTTTTGTAGTTCAACCTGCATCGGCGATATGTCATATTCCCGATATCAATCATCCCTGCAACCAGTGAGTGAAGTTGACGGCTTGCGGGGTAGGTTGTCGAGTATTCGGTAGGTAACAATGAGGAGGAAAAAAACGGAAAAAAGAACAGCGTACCGTCCAGGCGACATCGTAGGAACTCTCCAAAGCCCACACATACCTCCCTCTGTGACCTACAAGTGTCATTTCCTCCAAAGACTCATCGATTGAGCAGCGCCTCTTTTTTATTATCATCTTTTACTAACTCGTTTGTATCGAGTCAAGCTTTGAGTGTGGAAGTGTAATCAACAATGTGCATGTTACGTTCTAGCGCTTGAAATGTTATGAGGATCCATGTTAAAGTCAAAGGGAGGGTGTCATGGTTGTGACAAAAAGGCATAGCTGAATTCAGCGCGATGGAGTGTACACGATCGAACAGCCGAACAGTGCTTCATTAGGTCGATATACAATTAACTAGCCTCCGGTGTGTCACGTAGTTAGTCGATGAAAAGGCAGCTCGAGGCCAGTCTAACTAGTTGCTTTCTCGGGTCGCCCGTACATCATGACAGGTTCATCCGGACTACAATGACCTATTTAGGGCTACTGTAACAATGCCAGTCTCAAAGATGGGCGACAGAGGGACTTCGGTGCTAGCGGTTAGTCTGCTCACATATTGAGCTAAAGCAAAATTCGACTGAGTCTTGCTCACGTTCTCTGAGATTCTTCAATCTCACAATTTTTAGGGTTACGTCTAAGATAAGATCCGTATTTTTTTTTGATTAGTAGTTAATTTCCCCAAGTATATATATTGTCTTTGACTCTTTGGACGACAGTTCAGGCCTGAAGGTCATGGTCTAGGAATTCTCAGCTGGGATGGGCTGAGGGCTCTGATTCCAAGGGAACAGGTTGGTATGGTTCTGTGTCGTACAGTGAGATCACTGATTCTTCTAAACGTGCAGTCGAAAATGGTCCTTGAACAAGGAAAATGCTCAAGGTCGCAAAAGCTATCTTTATATAAAATGTAAACGCTGCACCCATTTAACAAGGTTAAAACTCACAGAAGCAATAGTAATCACATTTCTTAGTATAGCAGTCCAGGAAGAAGGCTTTTTTTGAAAATACAAGATTACTTGAACGACCTTGCAAGCGCAAATGATTAGGAGTTCTGTGATATGTTGTTGTCTAGCTTTGCTCACCAGCAATACACAGCTCCTGCTTCTACAAGGATGAGTAGCACACGCCAAATGGTATAGCGTTTTCGATGTCGGCTTTCGAGATTTTGCCGTAAAAATCTCAGATAGCTCCTGCAAATGTGCGATATTCGATAATTGAAAGCCCGTTGTGATGTAGTAGAGAACTACCATAGAATCCACATAATGAAACATGCGGCGAGGATATTTTTGGCCCAATAAAAAAATGTAGTCCGCTCGTCAGGAGTCATATTGAGCATTACCGAGGCCAAAGTAATGGATGATGCACAGGTGATCACTATAGAAAGAAGAGCTACATTGGGACATCGCCTTTATAATCAAGATGTGCTCGTGTGAAGGATTTCCATTTCTGTCAAGGCCAGCGAAAGGTCTGAAAATTTTTCGTTGAGATACATGATGATCGGGGCTTGGAATCAAGCAGCCATAGAAGGCAGTAGTGACAGGCAAGGAAGGGCAGTACGATACCGTCCGCCTGACCTTCTGTATTAGGTAGTCGTGAGGGTTCATGGACTAGACGTGTCATACATCAACTCGAAATGAAATGGGGGCTTAGTCGGTTCGATATCTAGCTCTACTCAAGAGATAGCTTGAGTCAATAACGATGACTCTGTCGGGTTAGGAAGAAGGACAAGGCGATGGACCCGAGTCACCTGACACTCTGTTTCCTTTACAAGACAACACGCGTCTTCTCCATTAAATCCTTGACTTTCTTATGACTATCTCTCTACGAAAATTGAGACCTCTGTTGTCTTCCAAGAGTTCTCTAAGGTAGGGATCTTCATGCTATGGAATTCCATAGTATCCATACTTCTTGGACCTACCCGCAATCACACAAAACTCAATCTGAGTTCGATTAGCATATCTCCGACATTATCGTTATTTTACTTGATGCCGAGATGAATGTAGATTACTCGTATATGATCTGCCTGTCGTGATATAGTACTCAGTCTACAAGATGAATGAAACGCGCACTTCTTTCTCATATAATCATTTAATTACTTTATGTCAGAGTCTGTCTATCCACTCGTGTTGTGCGACCTCTGCAAAAGAGCAAGCGCTTCTGGAGAACGGACCTTGATTGAACATTGGAATGGGGTTGGCTGACTGAATCATTGTGTCAGTTTATAAAAGCGGGTACTTCAAAGTAGGACATGTCAATTATGTCATACCTCACAGATCCGCTCAGCTGCTTGAACGCTGGCTCTATGACTTCCCCATTCTTATCTACACCTCTTGAAATGTCCAGCACAGCCAGTGACATGGCTGCCATAATAAAAAGTGATTCATCTGCGAGTACGCGACCTTTTAAATGCGATGTGAAGCTGTTTGAGGTTTCTATCATCATCCTTACGCACCTGGGCAGATACTACAGCAGGAAAATAAGAATATATTTAGTTTCGGTAAAGAAATTCTTTGCAAAAGTCACCTACCGCCTCCCAAATCCAAAGACGATGTCATATATACCTCTTTCTGCAACATGACCTTCACTTGATATGAACCGCGAAGGATCAAAGTTGTCAGGATCGGCATATGTATCTGGATCATGTAGCATGTTCCTAGGAAATTAGTAACTATTTGATACGACCAACAAATAGCAGCTTGAGTACCAGATATTTGCTACTACTATTGAACCCTTAGGGATCATGTATCCTTCATGAATATCGTCTTCCATGACAACGTGAGGAAGTCCTGTAATTGGTACATGATGAGATGATGCCTTTGAGTATGAACGGCAGGAACGGACCATTAGGAACCACAGTATGCAAACGGAGAACCTCTTGACAAATAGCATCTATGTAAGGCAGATTTGGACGATCCTCGTGGGTTGGAAACCTATCGATGCCTACTATTGCATCAATCTCGGCACGCGCCTGGATTTGGACTTCGGGATGCAATGACATGAACAGGAAAAAAGCTTTGATCATTGATATTCCCTAGAATCATAAGGAGAGTGAATGAATCCAAAACAGCAAACATACTGTTGAGAATTTTCCTGCAGCTACGGGTATTGCATTCCATTTGAGGTCATGATGTTCATCGGCTGAGAGAGTTGTATTGGATGCCAAGAACGTCGATAGGAAAGAGTGGCGTTCACGGACAATGCCGCTGGTCTGTTTGATGTGTGAGAGTCGTGGATCATAACGGTGATGAAAGACATTGACGGACTATTTTATCCACCATGTGCTTATATGGCTTCGTCACCATATCATTGAGATCCCTGCGCCACATTTCCGCTTGCAAGTGAAATTTACCCCCGAGAAGCCATGATGGCAGATAACGAACTAAAATAAGATATAATTGCATCATCTGGAAAATCCAGCAGAAGATGTGCTACTTACGTGGTGGAAAGACATCAACGAAGAATGCACCTGGGGCTGTAGTCACTGAGAATTGCTCCATACCACGATCAAGAAGACGTATAAACTGATCTCCTTCTTCTTCATAACCGTACGCAAGATTAAGAGCGAATGTACCAACTTCCCTGTCAAGCACCAATGTAACGTCGAAATAAAGATAATGGACAATGAGAATGTGCGACCGACTTTTTTATATGCAGGACGAGATCTTCAGGGTCCCTACAAACATCACGTAAGAAATTCTGTACTGCCAAAATCTCTGACTCGTGGAACGCCTTTGTAACTGCTGGAGTGCCAAAAAGTTGATGAAACCTTTTCCGGTGAAGCCGAAGTCTGGGGCCGTAATGTAATAGGGGTATGACATTTTTCCATCCAATTAATTCCCCGCCCATCGGAAGTTTAGGTCTATCAGAATAGATATGTCCCTTCTCATTAAGCAGCTCGTGAGCAGCCTCGATAGAGTTGATGATGACACTTGTCTGCCCGAAAACGGTGACAGAGGATATGTTTCCTAGCAAAGTTCAAGGCCAGAAGTCATTTTTAGCAACTAAACAAACCGTATATTTTCCCCCACTGAGAAAAAGTCTCCCACGTCGTCTCTTTGGGCATATCAAAGAGGTTGCCGACTATTGGCCAGCCTTTTGGTCCTGGAGGTAGACCCGGTTTACGCTTCCAGATCAAGCATCTCAACACGAGAAGAGCGACGGAGATTAAACATATTGCAATAGCGTACATTGTTGTTGCTGGCTATTTGAATGGTGCAGGAAAGGCCTGTAAGTACGAAACCTTTATAACTGTTCATTGGGAGACTGATGGCTCAGGAGCATAGATGCGAAAGGGCTAGTTAGTTAGGGTTCAGAGCTTATCAGCTCCAATGTGTCTACCGGGATTGAACTGCGGTCCCAGAATGAATGACATACCCCGGGTTTGGAGCGATGGAAGGTCTAAGCTAAAGGACTCCTTGAATCCTAGTCTCATCTGTATATAGATTACTGCCCTGTTGAACGTGTACCTGAATAGAAGACATGGCAATCTGCAGTTATATCAATAAAAATCGACAAGTTGAATAATCATGGCTTCACTCGGTGCAATCTCGGAATTACTCCAGACATTGAGCCAGTGAACAAACCATATGTGGTCTGCCCTCGCGATACCCGGTTCCCTCCTCTTAATTCTTAATTTTTTGGGTATCACTGGTCCTGCATAAGCCCGCTCTTGACCTGGCGCGAAACAGAATATCAGTAATTGTTACAAGCAGACTCAAAGGAAGTTCGCTTTTCCTTTAGCCTTTGACCGTTTTTACGTCGGATAGGGAAAGCGTCTGATTGACGTGATTGACTTCACGTTATAGCGAAGAGGAAGGACGTAGGGAGAACAGAACAAATCCGTGGAGCTCCATGGTTATTACATTGAGACATTCTGGGGGCTGAAACGATTTCCTTGCAACAGGTGCTCTCTTCATTTTAGAGACTACTCGGTGACTAGTTTCAGTAAGATGTAATCCGGAACTAGTGCCAGTCGGAAACATCAATACTGCAAGAGGTAAAAGTTTGTAATTAGTGTTTGCCTTTTGGATTAGATTCAGTTGTTATACCATGCAATGGTTGATGGTCCTTGACACACGAGTTCTGAGACTCTCCGTGACCATCCTCATTCCGATCGGTAAGTCCTTTACTCCTGTCTGTGATCTCGAAATTCTATTGTTCTCGTGAGCGACTGTAACGACTCGCGATGTTCGCGGATGTTAGTTTCCTTTATCTCTGGGTATAAGTCACCTGTCCCGAAATCGAAAATAAGTTTTAGCTGCGGGATTTTTTCTTTCAGTACATTCTTACCCAGGATATATAAGCCAACTACCATGTCCGATCTGATCAAACCACAATCTTTTCAAACCTAATGGATTGAAGATGAGATTGAAGGGATTTCCGCAATTCAGAAGCTCAGCATAACTGAATATCAGTTACTCGGGATTCTTGAAGAACCGCAGATGAGAATGAGTGTGCTCGGCACAATCACGCCATTCTACCAATTACTCGTGATACACGGTAAAAAAATATACGGGGTCAGTGTACCCGTAAGCTTCGGCGACGATGTCTACCGCTGGGTTTTCGTCGGACCCTGTCGCCTAATTCATGTTGACGTAGTGTCTTCTCACACCTGTCAAGGTGGCTGATTCAAGAATTAGACACTTCAGCCGGCAGAATTTCAGCGTCGGTATTGATGTTGGACAACCATAGGTGAACGACAGGGGGTGTACAATAGCAGATGACAGGGACAAGACAATGTCGAAGGCAGCGTCTAATGTGGGCTACGGATTTTAAGAAAAATATCTATGTCCGCCTCATTCCAGGCGGATCGTCGATGTTTCGATCAGGAGGACTAAAGAAGTCAGTCGAAGAGAGCCAAGGGAATCGTCAAGACGAGCATATTTGTAAGACTTCAAGCTTCAAGTCTACTATAATTACACGTTCATCGGCGCTGCTGATTTTTTGAGCTTTCAATATAATTGATAAAAAAGATCTAACCACTAATCAGATAGCTTTTGCTGAACATGAGTCAATTCCAGGTCAGGAAGTGAAGGAAGTGAATACGTTTCTACGGCCAGCATATGTCCCTGACTTAGATATTCAGCAGGTTATAGCAGGAACAGCAGTCACAGTCAAATCGGTAAAAAAAAAAACCTTCGCTCTCCCACATCTTCGAGAAACCATCCTGATTGGAGCCGCAGGTGGGATTGGCATGTCAGCAGGCAGTGAAATGACGAGCTCTTGGGCAGCGGCATCAGGAAAGTCCTGAGGTAGTCATCTTTGTTGGCCCAGTAACATGCTATGATCTGTAGGAGCGGGTCCTAGAGAAGTAGGGTTCAAGGATATTTTGCTGTGAATATTAGTCAGAAGAAAGGAACTTGAACTCACAATGAATCCAGTTCCGTCCGGGACGTGAATCCATCAAAATCGAGTTCTTGGAATAAAATCAGTGTATTGCGCTGTAAAACGCACAACCGTTGTCTCAGTTCAGAATACATTAAATATCGAGGTATGGCCCAAAGTAGCCAGAGCCAAAACGCGGTGTTTCTGAGCCAATAATTTATTTTTGAAATTAGCACAGATGAAGGAACATGTCAAGGATGCGGAATGAGCAGAGCTTACTGGGTGTACAGGAATTCAGATATCCTTTCGGAACTTTCGGAACGGAGAAAGGTTGTGTGTGGCAGTATTTGGACTGCGGGCTGTCAGCCAAATCGCCTTCTCTGACGATAAGACCGGAATGTCAACGTCACTCTTCTGCCCTTTCCGATCGACTCACTGTAAACCATTCATCTCTGGCTGTTTCATATCTTAAGCTACAGCTCGTGTTGTATTTTCGCCGGAATACTGAAGTCAGTCGACTTCATCTATTTTTCGATTTGCGCTTTGACGCACATCTCTACTCAACAACTCCTTGCGATCTTTAACATTCAGAGATAGCTAGGCTAACATACAACTCCACCAAGGCCAGGATCGCGTTGATATTCCTCCAATGACGCGTGAGTTCGTGATTGGACGTGTCTACGTGTCCAATAGCCTGGGCACCTCTTCCCATAGAGTGCGCCCCGTGCCCTAATCCGCGAAATTCACAGATCTTCCACGCTGCTCCGCTGAAGCTGAAGGCCTGTTGGCTGTAGGGAAAACATGGTGAGATGGCCGAGCGGTCTAAGGCGCCAGACTAAGGTGCTTGTGATATCATTGGCTTCTATCTGGTCTCTTCGGGGGCGGGAGTTCGAATCTCCCTCTCATCAGATTTGTTTTTTGGTAGATTTCACCAATGTGTTACATGTCATTCCTCCTCTCTCAGGTTTGCAAACATAAGTACACGAGAAATCACCAACTTAAAACAAGGTACTTGTGACGCAGTACCAGGTTTCGTCGAAGAATAAGCGATACGAGAAAATACTAACTTGCAACAAGGTACTTGTGACGCAGTACCAGGTTTTGTCGAAGAGTTGCTGTCGATAACTGGATCTGGGACTCTGAGTAGTTGACGGTGTGTTAGTGGCAGATTACAAGCCTTACGTGGCGCTCGGTCAGCAGAAACGGAGCGTCCACCCGTTCAGCACAACCTAAGCGGGTAGAACTCAGTGCCAGTATGTTGATCCGTGAGACAGTAGTACGAGAAAAGATCGTTAGGGGCTGCCAATGCTTAGGTTACACGAGAACGTAATCGCGTAGTGCTGATACATAGATCATTCGATCTTCATTCTAGCGTCTTTTGTTGTCCGGCCTTTCCGAGTGCGACAACCTGGCGATAACCACGCGATCTGCATGCAGTATCCTCGACCTCTTCTCAGACGAGCCTACTTTGACAGCCGTACAGGAAACGCAACTTTCGATTGGGTGTGTGTCAGATCATGTATACGCGTATGCGTGGTGCAAAAGGTGGTTAAATTAGTCATAAACATATATGTGAATGTTTTCTTTTATGAGAGAGAAAGAGAAGGACTGCCGGCCCCAGTCAACAAAACCGAGGGCGAAGGATACACACATCGAGAAGAGCAAGCATTGACAAACGTTTTTTGCCGTCAAGACCCTCATGAAGAAAAGTGTAAACGAAGCCCAAGTGTTCGTCATGGAGGGAGCATCACGACCGTCGTAGTACAGGAAACACTATTCGATTGGGTATCTCTATAAGCAGCGTGGTCATATCTCTGTATATACGCGTGTGCGTGTGCAAAAAAAGGTGGTTAAAAATGGATTAGTTATACACAAAATGTGAATGTCTTTTGTTCATAAAGAAAAAAGAAAAGAAAGGTAAAGAAAGAAAGAAAGAAAAGAGAGATCCTGTGTTCAGAAGGACTGACTGCTCCAGTCAACAAAACCGAGGGGCGAAAGATACACAACGTCGAGAAGAGCAAGCATAAACGTTTCCTTGCCGTCAAGACCCTGATCAAGAAAAGTGTAAACGAAGCTCAAAGTGTCCGTCATTGAAGGGGGGGCAGGAGGGGGGGGAGGCAAGAACCCACCAATCAAGTGGCAACAGCACGAGTCAGTAAGGGGGTCGTCTCCTCTCTTCAATCATCCGTCAAAATACCCTTAACACCCCCACTCTGCGTCCTCCCTCCATCCCTCGCACGAACCGTATGCATCCTCTTCCCTCCCATCATCATCCCTTTATTCGAACTCGAAGTATGCCGTACTCTATGCTCCGGCCGCGGCGGAGACACTTCGTCTGTGACAGGAAAGGGATAATGTTCCTGCTGCTGCTGCTGGCCTTGGCCTTGGCTAGAACTGCGATGCAAAGAAGACGGCATAGGAACTTTGACAAGAGGCACAGGAACGGGTACTTCCTTCCGCCCCTTTCTGCTCGTCTTGTTGGACATCTTGAAGTTCGCATTGGCATGGGCGTGTACTGGGGCATGTACTGCAGGAGGTACCACCCGTACTGTGGGAGTGATGGTCGTAGCAGCAACAGGAGAGACGCGCACTGAAGTCGGGTCTGGTGATATAGGTGTAGGTACAGAAGGATCCACCCAATCATCCTCGATATCGTCGTCGTCGTCGTCGCCTTCCTCCTCGAACATCTCCTCGCCATCGTCGTCGTCCCGCGTGTTAGAAGCTGTAGGCGGGGTTACGATCGTGAATCTCGAGTTCGGAAGAGGGGTAATAGGGTCGACAGGATCCTCCTCTGTGTCCACTTCCTCGCTCGTGCCTCGCCCTCTCCGATGCTCATGTCCACTCACGCTCCCACTCCGGCTGACGCTAGCGCTCGAAGTCGACGCCGAAACCGAACGCGTATCGAAATACTCATCATCCCTCGTCTCGTCATCCTCCTCGTCCGGCTTCTCCTCATCATCCATATCCAACAACAAATCATCTGGGTCGTGCTCCGAGAACGACTCAAGACCCATGTTATCATCTACATCCGACGGCCATGAAGGCGGCTCCTCTTGTACCGAGAACACTGTCTTGGGAAGCTACGACATCATCCGTCCATCATCAGCTCAAAACATTCAACAAAATATAAAACTAAACAACGCTCACCTCCCCGACCCGTCTCCTGAAATCACCCCAATCGCCCTCATCTCTACACACGAACCCAATCAGCATACTCGGATCCAGCCCACTAAGAGGCATCTTCCTGATCCGCTCGCAATGATACGTCTTCAGCTCTGCAGCAGGATATGCAGTAACATAATGTTCTTGCACGAGATCGAGCATCCCTCCGCCCGTAGACATACGCAACTCATATTCATGCAAAGCTTCAGAGTTTGTATGACTTGTACTGACACTTGCGGAGCGGAACCGGGCCGTATTCGGGTGCGTGCTCATTGTATTCGGTTGCGTATGGGGGCGCGGTTGCTTAATTGACGCTCTAAGTCTACTGCTTGACTCTGCAGACATCGTACTCTCTCCAGACCTCGTGGAAAACTCTTGCTGTAAAGGCGAAGGCGAGATTGGCGTATGGTACGAAAACGTCGATGATCCTGTACGTACGGACGACGGAGAGTTCGTTGCAGCACGGTTGGGCGGCGTGTTCCGCTTAGACCCAGTGTACATATTGACAGTGTCCGGCTCGTCCGGCGTCGTCTCTGTTTCGTGTGAGCGATAAGCTTGCTGTTGTGGCAGCGGCGGCGGCGGCGGCGGCGTAGATGGCAGCGGCGGGGCGGGGCGCAGGGAAATCGCAGGACGGGCATGGTGAGGGTCAAGATAGAACAAATTATCGGCCTGCGAGCCGACAAAGTAGTAAGACGAGCTCGGTCGGCCGCCTGCGATGCCAACAGATTGCGGGAATGTGTACAACATCTACAAAGCTTCAGGAAAATCGAAGAGTTGTCCGAAAAAATAACAGACCTTGATAGTCTCGTAATAAATTGGATTAACACCGTCTAGTCCAAGTCTGACGCCAATCAACAGCAAAACGGGCCGATCACCCCAAGACGCCCCCGTCAACCCCTTCTGATGCCTCCTCGCGCTCACGCTGGTCGCAGAACTCGTATGCGAAGCACTGAATACCTCGCTCTGGAAAAGTACACCATCGGTGGCAACGACGACGCCGAGCCCTGCGTCCGGGAACGCGTTGACAAGTGTTCTAGGAATCACAATGAGAGGGGAAGAACAAGGGAAAATGAAACAAAAAAAAACATACTTGATCGCGCCCGCAGCCGTACTAGGCCCAAACCACTGTCCAACATCCTTACCTAGCTCCTTCCCAGCCAACGCCATACGATGCACGCTGAACGGCGCCTCGGGCGCAGGCGTATCAAGGAACCACGTCAGTATTTGTACATACATCGCGTAGTCAACCGTTGGGATCGGATGTGGAGGGCGGCGCCAGTCTACCATAATATCCAGGTCAATCATATTGAGACTTGGCCCGAAAAAAAAAGAGGAACGTTACCGCGCCCAAGATGCAAATGCACCAACGCATTCGCAAGAAGACTCTGTCCTGTCCTAAGCATACATCCCCACCCGGAATCCGTTGTCCAGCCCTTCTCAGCACCCACACCACCAGTACCCCACGTCCACGGTCGTCGTCCAATCACCGGGCTACTATTCCCTTCCTCTCCTCCTGCCCTCTCTTTCCGCCCCTTTACATTCACGTCTACCTTGTTGTCCGAACTGTACGTCGTCACCGCGGACCCTGATACAGACACCGACAACGACGAACTTGCAGGATGATCAACTCCATCCAGATCTCCCAGCCGAACATCCCTTATAGGCGTGAAATGCGAACGATACGTCAACCATATCCGCGAAGTAAAATCGGCATAAAATACAGGTGGCCACTGTACATTGCCTGGCTTGCCTCCTCCCGCCTGCTGGCCTTGTGTGGTGTCCGACACAGACGAGACGGACGCGCGCATGGATTTAGATGAGGAAGAGAAGGACGGAGATGGTGGAGGAACTGTCGTGGATGAAGAAGGTGTGGGAGGCTCCCAGCCTGGATGCTTGACTCCGAGAATCCAGATCGGGTCTATACACTTGTCTGGCGCCGCGTCACTGTCCAAAAGGTACCGCATGGCCTTGTCTAGATGTCCTTTACCGTGTTTGGCAGCGGCGAGGAGAGCGTTGGTGCCGACGCTGCGCTTGGGCGAAGTCCCAGGCGACACGGTGCTGGTAGAGTGAGTGAAGTGTGACGAAGAAGATGTGGACGATGCAGATGCGAGGAGAGAGGGAAGCGAGAGGTCGGTTGTACTGGTGCTAAAAGTATGTGAGAACCAGCCAGAGAGACGTGTTGGCAGGTCTGAGATGCGTGATGTGGACGTGCCGGGGGTAGAAGCGTAGAGTGAGATACGTGGTGGGGAATTGGAAGGCGATGAAGGCGGACTTGGGCTGAGCGTGCGACGGAGACGGGGGATGGCTACTGGTTCGACGATGATGGGAGGTTCGGTGTCGATGGCAGCTGGGGGATCCTCGACGGCGGTTGGCGAGGAAGAGACGTCGGCTGAACGACGAGGAAGAAAGCGCGAGGACTTGCGGGGTTTGGAAGAGCCTTCAGAGGAGGTCGATGCGAGGCTTGATGTGCTTGAGTCTGCGATAGATTTTGCACGATCGCGTGTACTTGACGAGTTTGTGCGAAGGAATTTCGGTAGTTTAGAAGATGAAGTTGACGGAACGGGGCTTGGTGATTGTGATGGTTTATTACTCATGATTAATCTACAAAGAGTTTAGAGATTGATTGACCAAGGAACTGAAAGGACTTACTGAATGTATGTATGAAAAAAAAAGTGCCCGGGTTTGAGCTGGACAATGTCAGCTCCTAAAACTCCGGACGAGACGATCTTGTATTGACCTCGAAGGTTTTGAAAGACACAATGTTGTTATATCCTAAATTGAAGTGTCAGTGGCGCTCGCAGGAGCAGGATCCGAGTAAAACGTGACTTGGGTTGTGAATCGTTTGATCGTAAGATGTGCTCGCTGACTTCCTTTCGTAGATACACGTCGTGGGACGCCTCCACGATTGAAATCTTACAAACTCTGTTATCGTCCTACATGAGAATTGGACATTGTAAGCAACGACACTGGACAGACAATGAATCAAAAGACTTGCGTACGCCTTGATCCAAGCTAAAATTTTACGTGCAGGTTCCCAACGGTCCGAAACGAGCACCAAATGTGAGCAAGGTCAACGCGTGTACTGAGGTCGAGAGGTCGGACCAACAAGGCCGTTTTGGAACAAGGACGTGAAGGATATGCTAGTATGGGCGGGGAATGAAGGGGTACGTGTTCAAAGGTAGAATATGGGCTGGACGACGTGGATGACGATGATCAACGGTGATGGGTCGCTGTGAGACCCGACTGTGACAAATGTTGTTTTGATGAGTTTGGACATTGGATAATTGATTTCAGAATGGTAAGGTAAGTAAGTGTTCTATTCTATTTATTGGATGGCAAAGACATTGACATCGTCAACAAAGATCCACGCCGGCGCTGAGCCACCTCGGAACGCAAGCACATCACCGCCACGCGCGACGACCGTCGCTTCATAGTACGTCCAATCCTTATACCCAATCTCCACTACCCGAGCAACTTGCCCATTCCACAGCACCTCCACGCATGCCGATTTTTCTGCCTCCGACCCGGCGTACAATGTGTTCGTGAAGAACGTCACGACGTATCTTCGTCCCGCGACTGTCTTCAACGGCGCCTGCGGACTCAGCGTCCCACTCAACGTGTCCTCGCCGTTCGCAGACCCAAGGAGCCCGACACTCGATCCAGAACGGGCGTACGGCGCATAATGAAAGATGGACGCATCGAACGAGCCGTATTCTGGCGATGAACCGATCCATGTCGCGGACGAGCCAGCGTAGCAGAAGCTGGTGCCGTCGCATCCGTAGGATTCGAACCCGCCGTCGAGCGCGAATGATCTACGCTTGTACCCGCGCGACCAGGTCACTTTGAGTTTGTCTTGGCCGTAATTGGTTGCGGTAGACTCGTCGGTGACGAGATAATACTGCCAGAGCTGTGTGAGTAAATAGACGCTTAGGGATACGGTGACGACTTACGAGTGCACAAGTGTATGTTGTTGGGACGCCATCGACGAGTGCACGCCAGATGTTAAAGTACTGGCACGCTCCGCCGGCGTGGTCGGGGTCACGGGTATTGCACAATGCGGCACACGCACAGACATCATACTTGTCTAGGAACGCGAATCCCATGTACTAGTGCAAGATATCAGCTCAGTTTTCATGACGACACGAACACAACGCGTACCCCAGGTGCATTGTTCGCCCCGTTTGTCGGGCCAAATGCGAGGTCGTACCCATCGGGCACAGTCGCAAACGCGTTCACGGCTTCACTGACGGCCCACCCGGTCGACTGCTGGATGTACACCGGTGGTGCGGGCGGGTCCTCGAGCTGCTGTCCACCAAAGTTGGTCTTTTCACTTGCGAAGTGCACATCGCCGAAGGCAGCGCACTTGAGGTTGGAGTGCTCAGAAAAGACAAAGTCCAGAAGAGGGTTGTTGAGTTCGTAAAAGAGATTGACAAAGACTGCACGTAAGTGAAGTGTCAACGTCAAAGAGTGCATGGAGAGAGTGCGAGAGAGAGACTTGCCACATCCTGGTACACGATCACAGAACGCAAGACACGCGTCGACATCGTACGTCGCATTGTTCACGAGCGTATACGTAAGATATGCCGTACCATTGATCGAGGCATCTCTATCCGTCGGCCGCGTCCCAGTCCCCGCAAACACCTGGGAATACTCAGCTCTCTTACCCATTCCCTCAATAGGACGCGACGCGACGGAGCCGGCTCTGGTGGTATTGCCGTTTTCCAAGACGTGGCCATCGACAGCCGTGACACTCGTGTTCGCGACTGGCTGATTCGGGGGCAGGTCCGGACTTGGACCAGACTTTTGGTCTACGATGTTTGCGGTGTCTACGATTGTGCGTGCATCGGTGGACACCTTGTGCACGATGAGACTCGATTTGACTGGAATACCGCGTTGTGAGGGCGGGACGGCTTTTGCTGCGGCAGCTAAGAGAGTGGTATAAGATTTATTTCAGGAAGATGAAGAAATGATTACCGTTAGCAGCTAGAAGGGCGAGAGGAAGGAGGCGTGTGAGGCTGAAAGGGTGCATTGCCGGAGTATTATTGTTTTTACCTCGAAGGACTAGAGCGCTACTTATACTTTTTGCTCGCGCGACGTGACGTGTCAGCTATTGGCTCAATCTCGAGATTTCAGCAGGCGGGCATGCCGTTAATCGGTGCCAAGAAGAAGAGAAGTAAGAAGAAAAAAAAAAAGGCAACGCAATTGGCAATATCATCTCCTTCTCCCTAGTCTGATTAGAACTCGACCGCAACCAGGCCTTCGAGCTCGATTTTCTTTTCTTTTTTTTATCTTGTTTCGTGTCCACCATGCCGACTTTCGAACCCCAAAAATCCGTTCCGTACGTTTATTGGAAAGGTGTTTCGTGAACACCGGCTTGATGGCTTGTGCCTTGTCGTGGCTTCTCCTGCTCCGTCCTTGCAACCGCCCTGTGCAGCCAAGTGGACGAGTAATCCGCGTTCAAGCCGTTTTTCTCCAAGTTCGAGTGATTCGTGGTTCTGTATACCTGGTTCTGCTACGACTCCATGCCGTACAAAAGTTACTTTGGATTGTTAATCAGAATTGGACGCCCCCCGGCTCGCCACACACCTGACCTTGAAAGAAGATGTTGTATTATGCTCAACTTGTATTTGAAACTAGGAGTCTTCTGTGACGCATTTATCCATAAAAGCAGTCAAGCAGTCAACGTAGCGAGCATGAGTCATTGAAACTCAGAGTTCTCAATGTCGACATATGCCATACACACGCCACACACATGACCGCGTTTAACGTCGACAGGAGGCATGACTGTCTCGCACGGACCAAGCAATCAAGCTTCGAGACCCAGCGAGCAGATGTACGAGCACATCTTGGATCAAAGAATCGTGCAAGGTACTTGCATCGCTGCGTCCAAGGCTGTGGTGAATTCTACAAGTGCCCGATGTGTTCAGATCTGTCTCTAAGGCTCTGCGTCGACATATGTCATACAAAGGTCGAACAGGATACGCCAGCGTAGATCACTAGCGAACGTCGTCCCTTGACACACATGACCCTCCAAGCAACGGCGTGGTTCCGTACGCGTCCAACAAGATCTGTCTCAAGTCCTATGCGCGCACGAGGACACCATTCAACGGCGATTACAACAGTGGGAGATCTAGGTTCGTGGGACTCGAATATCAAAGTCGATGAATCACCGAGGAGACAAGGCGGTCGGCACAGGGTCCCTAAGTCTTCGGATACACAAATTACGTCGCCCCAATCCGGCTTCTTCCAAAAGCATGCATTTTCTCCGACTTGTGCAATATATTGTCCAGACTCGATTGAAAAACAAAAACATCCATTCTGTTCTCTCTCCAGACTCGAGTTGAAAAAAGTTGACGCTTCATTACCCATTTGAGCGAATGGGGTTAGGCAAGACAGGTGGAGCGCCGAAGCATCTGCCTCGACCGCGCGCTTCTATGGTGTACCTTGTTCCGCAATTGGGAATAGTCGGCCGAAATTAATGGGAGCTCAACCATTACGTCGACCCTGGCATACATATGTATGTTTGTCAACATAACGGAGGACATGTGAGTATGTTTGTCAAATTGACGGAGGACATGTTAGTATGCTTGTTCAAATGATGATGATGGAGGATATACTTGTCAAAATGACGGAGGACATGTAAGTATGCTTGTCAAAATGCCGGAGGTATGTATGTAATCTTTATCGACAGCGCGGGCGGGTTTGACAAGGACCCGAGCTGTTGTTTGTCTTCGTACGTCCGTTATGTATTCAAAAAAGCCACAGCTGAAACTCAAACACGTCTTTGTGAGCGTCAAAAGAAAGAAAAAAGAAAAAGAAAAAAACCAAACCAACCCATCATTGGTTGCCCCACAGTCGATGGGCTCCCGCGTCTCGCCGCGCACACCCAGAAGCAAACGCTATTCGCCCCTATAGCTAGGCTAGCCATTTTAGCGTCGGGATTTGACAAACTCCTAAATCTTCTTCTAGGCTTGCAGCATAATATCCGGGCTTGTCTATCACATTACCTCCTATGCTGCAACCTCGAGCGGTTTCTTACTCACTTTCAGAAGTTGACCCACGTAAGTTAATCCATCCCATCCATCCAATGAGTGAGTGAGTGAACGGGGTACAGAAACAGGCTATACCCACTGCTTGGATCAGTGGTGTTGGTGAAGAAAGCCACCCACCAATGAGCCCCCGTTTCCGTTTCTGGTCCGGATCCCGAATGCCAAATTGCTAATCATTGACCCGGTCGCGCGCCATTGTCAATTGAAACGGATCAGACTCACGGAATGCTGGGGTAGCTCGTATATGGTAGGATGTTATCGGATATAAACCATACAGGGGGTTCCGGGCGGCGTTGGCAGGTTGAACGGTCGAGACCTGCATCCGTCAAGACGCTCTACAGCGGATTCGCGTAAGATACTACTTAAAAGGACTCAACGGATCATACATGATAAAAAAACCTCAGATACTGTCATGTCATTCGGTAGCTAAATCTATGTTATGTCTTGGATGAAGGGATCTATGGAACGACAAACGAGAGGGAATCACGAACTGGGAACTCTCAAGCTGCCAATAGCGCCACCCTCGCCGACCTCCTGAACGTCCACGCTAAGAGCACCGCTAACGTCGATCACGAACTGTACCTCGACGGCGGTAAACCACTTCCCAGCATCCTTACTCTTCCCCTTCCTTTGAATCCCAAGTACAGCTTCTGCCTGAATCGCACCGAGGAACGTCTCCTTCTTCACCACGCGGTGCTTGACCTCGAGCTCTTCCGGCTCTTCTTCCTCTTCCTCTTCCTCGTCTTCTCCGTCCGCATTAGCGGCCGGCGGCGCGACCTTCTCAACCCGGATCGATTCCGCCACCTCCCAAACCTCAAACGCAAGCTTCTTCTTCTCACCCTCACCAAGCTCCACATCGAAACGCACAATCCTCCGCGCGGGCAGCGCCGTCTCCTTATGCACGATAGGTATCCACACTCCACCGAGCTCCGCGTTCTCATCCCCACCACCAGGGAGAAGCACGCCCACCGTTCGGCTCGTGGCTTGGACCTGGTTGCTTTTTGATCCGCGTTCGTACGCCGCACGGAGCTCCTTGTGCTGCTCATCGTTCGGAATAACCGCCAGCAGCGCACCCTGCACCGCGCACCCACGGGCAAGCACGGTCGTAGGGTCGCCCACGCCGCCGCCCACAACAGTGCCCCGAGCGAAAGGCGTTTCGATATCGTCGCGGAAGCCGACGTTGGCTTGAAGCGTCTCGTCGAGCCCAGGAAGAGAAGTGGAACCTCCTACGTAGACGATCTCGTCGACGTGGTGAGGATCAACCTGTGCACTCTCGAGCAGAGCGGATACAGCGCTGGCAACGGCAGTGTAGACAGAGCGCACGACGAGATCGAAGCGCATGCGGTTGATGGACCCGGTGTAATCCATCCCATCCTTCAGTGATTCGACAGAGCAGGTGGCTGCACCAGGGGAGGCAGAGATCGTACGTTTAGTGTGCTCGATGGCGAGACGGAAGCGGGCCTCGGCACGGTCGTCAGCGGTTCCATTAGACGGACAGACAGCGAGAGGTATCTTTGTTTTCTTGCTAAAGTCGGCTGCAAAGAACTTGATGAGCTTGTCGTCGATCTGATCAGCTCCAATCTCGGTGGTATGGGAAGAAGCAAGAACGAAAGCAAGACCAGCACGTATCGAGAGGAGAGTGAGTGAGAGTGAGGATGAACCGAGGTCAACTATCAGCTGAGTGCGATCCGAGGGAAGCTCGGCGGCCCAGATGTCGGAAGTGGTGGTGACGGCGGCAGCACCAGCTTCATCGAGCAGCTGGAGGACGTGGACGCCAGCAGCGGTCGCAGCCTTTTCGAGAGCGTCTTTTTGAGTTTCGGAGAATGCAGTGGGGACAGTGATGACAGCTTCTTCAACCTTTTTGCCGAGAAAGTCTTCGGCAGACTTGAGAAGCGAAGCAATGAACATCGTCGTGACCTCGCTAACAGTGAGAATTCGTTCGGCAGGGATAGGTTCGGAGCGGGGTGTGGCGGCATGAGAGGCGGCAGGGGTGGCGAGATTAGATGCTGGAGTGCTCTGTGACAGTGGTGTAGGCGCAGGCTGAAGAATTTCGACCTTGTAAGCAGGTTCGTCTGGGATTTCAGGGTGCTGAATGACAGGAGCGGATTTTTTAGACTTCGACTGGGGTATTTCAGAGAATCTGTAACGAAACGAAGAATGAATGAACTGTCAAAGCATTAGTATAGATAGACGAGATACTCACTTTTTTCCAAGAAGGTTGCGGAATCCAACGATGGTATTTTTCCCGTTCTTGACGAGTTGGTGCGTAGCTTGGTTACCAATGTACTGTTTTTCCTATAATCAGATTCATCAATGCACAAGGAGCTAATTTACTTGCAATCTCTTCGCCAGAAAATGAGATGGCCGACGCAATCTGACGCTCGCCATCCTCGTTTGCTATACAGTCTGCAACTCCTTCCTAATTCGACAGAAGATTCAGCAAAAAGACGCCAGATTGGAACTAGAATATACCTGACCTTTGTGAAGACTGCGATCGAGGAATATGAGTTCCCAAAGTTGATACCAACGATGGGAGGTAGCGACGAGCGATCCGTCGGTGTCTCTGCAATTCCATTAGGCACTGGTGTCGAGGACATTGTCGTCGATAAGTTCGGAACTGGTATCTAGGGCACTTGAGTGAACCGAAAAGAAAAAAATCAACACGTGCGTGATTGATCCAAGTCACATGCTCACTAGACGCGGGTAAAATATCCAAAGGTCTTCAGGGTACATGCCAAGGAACCATCCAGCAGGAGAAGATATCAGCGAAAATCTTTGGGTTCCGAAAGGCGACGAATTGTCCAATACTCGAAGACAGCAATCGAGCACATGCCGAGGCGATTCAGATTTTCCACATACGACGCTTTTAATGTCCGCGAGATCCCTCGCCGGCTGTCCCTGGCCGGTTAGATTATGGAGACTTGGAGATTAAGAGGTAAACCCTCTGGCGTTGCTCCTCGCTACGGACTCCAGCTGATTCTAGATGTAATTTGTCTAAAACAAGACAACAAAGTGCTTCCGAAATGAGAATATGGCTCCAACAAGTTGGCTCAACGACCAAAATATCTCTATGACGACAGTGGTGCGAGCCGCTAGGGACTCACTGGAAAGTGGACAGTCACAGATTCCGAAAACAGGAGGACTGAGTGACTTGCCGCACTTGCGTTTTTCGGGAAGATCTCTGGACTATCCAACGCGCAAACCAATCTAGGTTTTGATTGAGCGCTTCTCTTGTCTTCACAAACTCTGCGCAACGTACGGAGGAGCTCGCCGATCACTAGTTCTCTGATTTTTTATGGGCTCAGTCGTTCATGAGATCAAATGCAATTCCTTATTTCAAACCGGGTACTTCCGACTCGAACAGAGCACGTTCCCTGCGGCGATCTATCATGCAGCATTGAAAACAAAAACTTTGTGGGCTTTTGTGTACCATCGCGGAAATCGAATGTATTTGCTTCGATCTGACGACCGCTAGGCTTACTTACAAAAGACTTGATGGTGTTGGTCATGGGCCCCAACCTCCCGAGCAACCACATCTCCCATGTTCTTCTTTCGTCACCTCCGTGTTGCGAGCAACTCTCGTATAATCGAACACATCAGTAACATGCTGTCACCGTCGAGGACTAAAAATGAAGTGAACCATGTGAAGGACGAGGAGCAGGTGATATTTTCCGTTTCCTTTTCCTTAGGTAACTGCTTGCGACAACTGATCATCCATTTTTATTACCTCATGACAAGAATGATCTCGGTCTTAGGGTTAGAATGAGCCCAATCACTTGGGTTAGAGTTTAAGCGGTTAGGGTTAGAATGAGCCCAATCACTTGGGTTAGAGTTTAAGCGGTTTGGCTAGAAGTCGATTGCACAGGCAACAGGATGGAGAGAAATCCACCTACCTGTTTCGACTTATAAGTCTCATCAGGCCTATGTGTGCTTGTTTATGTTCTTGTTCCCTTTATGGACGTTCTTTTGTTGTCCAAAAAGGCCCTTGTCAGCTGATAATGTGAGTGATAACTGCCATTGGCTAGCTATAATTGGAACAAAGATCCCTTTGTTCCAAACGGGGAACAATGACCGTTCCCTTGTTCCAAATCCGGAGAACAAAGGGATTGCCTAATAAGGCCTATCCTTTGTTCCCATTTGGAGCAACTATCTAAAAAGGAAACCCTTTCCCATCTGCCTACCGTTACTTTTCCCACCAAAGGTAATCAGTTTCGGCGTGGTTCAAATGGTAATCAATGAATCCGGCATCTCCCAAATCAATGGTTCGATGCATATACCATGTCCTATACTACGGAGAACGAACTGACCGTGTTATAGTTCTATGTCGGTGGACTGGAGACCTTAACCCGAGCCCCGGGCTCCAAGGAGTCCGACGGTATCGCGATGAGGGACCGTTTAGCTTAGCTGACCGAAGTCAGTACTTTGGTTAGGATTTCGGTTAACCTAGGGTAAAGGTTAGGCTTTAGTTAGGGTTAGAATGAGCCCAATCACTTGGGTTATAGTTTAAGCGGTTAGGCTAGAAGTCGATTGCACAGGCAACAGGCTGGGGAATGTCCAGCCACCTGTTTCGACTTATAAGTCTCATCAGGCCTATGTGTGCTTGTTTATGTTCTTGTTCCCTTTATGGACGTTCCATTGTTGTCCAAAAAGGCCCTTGTCAGCTGATAATGTGAGTGATAACTGCCATTGGCTAGCTATAATTAGAACAAAGATCCCTTTGTTCCAAACGGGGAACAATGACCGTTCCCTTGTTCCAAATCCAGAGAACAAAGGGATTGCCTAAAAAGGCCTATCCTTTGTTCCCATTTGGGACAACTATCTAAAATGGAAACCTTTTCCCATCGCCCTGTCACGTGGCCTTTCCCACCAAAGGTATTCGGTCTAACGGAAGGGATTAATGGTAATCAATGGATCCGGCATTTCCCAAATCAATGGTTCGATGCATATACCAAGTCCTAATCTACGGAGAATGAACTGACCGTGTTATGGTTCTATGTCGGTGGACTGGAGATCGTAACCCGAGCCCCGGGCTCCAAGGAGTCCGACGGTATCGCGATGAGGGACCGTTAGCTTAGCTGACCGGAGTCAGTACTTTGGTTAGGATTTCGGTTAACCTAGGGTAAAGGTTAGGCTGGTATATATAGTATTATCAGCAATAGCCTGTAATTAAAACAGGATAGACATACGTTAGTGTTCGGGTTAGGGTACTTGGGTCCCGGACTACGAGGAGGTTAGCTTCGTCCTCGATCGATAACGTAAACGTCTACTTACCACAAGGGGGCAAGAAAGAACTTGTGAGCCACTTGAAACTTAACTAAGTGATTCGGATCGCCTTTCCCAAGCAGGGTATTCCGACAGAGTAATCCGAACTAAATCGGCAGCCTCCGAGGGCAACCCCCGCTGGTAATCAATCGGTCGTCGTCACACAGTCTCATATCTTAAAATGGGGCGCGAAGCCAGGCCTCAGGTACCGGAGGAGATCTGCGGTGTAACACGATGTCATCCTCGGAATAAGTCCGGGCGTGTTTTCGCACATTCTCGACCTTCTTTGTCTGAGGCTGTGAAGTTTCGGCGAGCGCCAGTCTCTGCATAACAATCTTTTTCCAGATGGAAGTTAAATCCGCAAGGTTTAAGGTACGCTTACGAGATGTAATCCATCTATTATCAAGCAAGTTAATTTGTCGAACGTCTGGCATAAGAGTAACCAAGTCCCCGAAGGAAGGCCGTTTCACTACCAGAGGCAGCGCCACAGCTGGATCCACATTAGACCCCAAGGCACCTTTAGCCAGTGCTCGGTGAAGATCACGTTCAGACCAAGATCCTTGGTTGGACGCGATTTCGGCTTTAGTTAACCAACTTCGCCAACTGCTTGTAATTGTTTTGCCAAGTTCTTTGACATCGAAAAAATCCCAGGCTTGATTGAACTCAGTTTTGAGAACGAACACTCCATTGTCGTGCAACTCTTTGACACGGAGTCGGTTTATCCAGCGTTCGTTGAGTTGGGATTTGGCCCAACTTGCAATCAATGCATCCGGATAGCCACGTTGACGGTAAAGACCAATAAGATCTTTAACCGCCTCTTTGTAGACCTCAATGGTACTACTCAGCGTAGCCATTCGTGACATTTCGCCCGAAAAAGTGCCTTTCTTGACATCAATCGGATGAGCGGAATGCCATGGGATTCTTTCGTGATGGTTACGTGCCTTCCGATATGGCATATGTTGAAGCCTTCTATCGTTATCACGATAGATCAACATATCTAGAAACGGCTGAAAATGAGCCGACACGTTCCATTCAATTGTACAACCATAGAATTTAACTCGATTAACAATAGCGTGTGCTTCCGCTTCACTGGATGCGTACACAATAGCTAAGCAATCATCTATGTAACGGCCGTAAAAAGGAACACGGTCGTCGTTGAGGATACCACTTTCTTCTTCATAGTGGAGTCCATAAAGATTCGCCAAGTCAGGTGAGTCTGCAACACCCATTGCAAGACCACGATGTTGGTGATAATAGGAACCCTCAAAGCGTACAATCAAGTTCTCGTTACCTACTCTAAGACAGTCAAGGAATAAATTGAGAAGGTTCGAATCTTCAATACTTAAACTATCTTTGAGACGTTCGTGTTCAGTTATCCGTCGTCCAAGGAGATGTTCGATATAGTAACCAGACGCAACGGTCTTGGCTATACCTAGATCAATATGAGGATAGAACGCGACTACATCGCCAGTAACAATGAAGAACTGGCGGTCGGGCCGCAACGAGAGCTTACTTAATTTTATCGCCAAATCTTTCGTTCCATGAATGATAGATGGCGCCGACATAATTATCGGTTTAAGTTTTTTACTGACATATTTTGCGGCTGGGTTTTGGATGGCAGAGTGACACAGTATGATCGGTCGAAATTTAACCGGAGTTTTATGGATTTTAGGTATTCCATAAAACTGCGGGATCACAAAGTTCTCCACAGGGATGACTCCCTTTTTCCCTTCAGGAATAAGATGTCGGAAGAATTTAACCAGTTGATCCGGGGATCCAATAAGATCCGCCAGGTTAGAATGAGCCCAATCACTTGGGTTAGAGTTTAAGCGGTTTGGCTAGAAGTCGATTGCACAGGCAACAGGCTGGGGAAATAGTCCAGCCACCTGTTTCGACTTATAAGTCTCATCAGGCCTATGTGTGCTTGTTTATGTTCTTGTTCCCTTTATGGACGTTCTTTTGTTGTCCAAAAAGGCCCTTGTCAGCTGATAATGTGAGTGATAACTGCCATTGGCTAGCTATAATTGGAACAAAGATCCCTTTGTTCCAAACAGGGAACAATGACTGTTCCCTTGTTCCAAATCCGGAGAACAAAGGGATTGCCTAATAAGGCCTATCCTTTGTTCCCATTTGGAGCAACTATCTAAAAAGGAAACCCTTTCCCATCTGCCTACCGTTACTTTTCCCACCAAAGGTAATCAGTTTCGGCGTGGTTCAAATGGTAATCAATGAATCCGGGGTTAGGGTTAGGGTTAGAATGAGCCCAATCACTTGGGTTAGAGTTTAAGCGGTTTGGCTAGAAGTCGATTGCAC
>QGOB01004107.1:0-13655 GCA_003313055.1 Termitomyces sp. MG145 | reverse complement strand
CGAGGTCCTTCGTCTCTCGTCGAAATGCTTTCATACACCGTGTGGAACGTCCGATCGGAGATGTAGAGCCAATAATTGCGGCTTTCGAAATGATGTAGTGCTTGCCGTCAGCGATGATATCCAGTAGAGGACTCTGATGACTGCATTCCAGGATGCTCCGAGCTTCTTGTTCATGTGCGGGAGTAGCGAATGTAGCAGTGGTTACGGTGGGGTCGCGTCCACGCTCCGCAGTCGTTGCAGAGGAGAATTTGTGGAAGAAGTCGAAGAGGAGTGGATCGTCGAATGAAATCCTTTTGGTGACAACCACACCGCCTCTGTCCCAGCGAAGAAGTCGCATGTACTTGCGGAAAATAAGAGCGGAGAAAACATGAGTTTGAAACTCCATTGCCTGGTGACAAGTCGCATAGCCCGTGATCTGACCGAGCGTTTGAGAGGCTCGCTGAGATGTCATCAAAAAACTCTCGGAGTCGTCATCAAAAGGATCGTCGGCATCTTTGTATTTGACCTCGAACATCGCCTGGATGACTTCGTTGGTGTCATAGACTATGATATCTGGTTTGATGGCTTGTGCCTCAAAAACTCCAATCATATTGCTATGCTTGTCACGGAAATCGAGTCCTGACGGACACAATGCCTTGAAATAGGTGACCTAAGTGACATCAGCAACAAGAACCGTCCAATACATACGACGCATACCAAGTGTTCATACATATCCTCATCGCATTTAGCGGCATTCAGTTGCGACAAGAGAACCCTGGATGAATCCTTAAAAGCGGCCTGCGCAAGTCTAGCTTGTATGTTCGGGAAGAATGCATTTAATGTTTCCACATTGACAGGTCCAACGACTCGTCCTGATATCTTAGTTTGCAGAGCTACTAGTCGAAATCCCAGCTCCTCGGCTATGGCCTTTTATTGTTAGCCACTGCCCTCTGAATTGTTATTAGCGTACATCTTTCAATAGCGGGGGTGTGACAGGTTGAAAAGAGGTGACCGAAAGCCAAGATTCACCGGAAACCTGAGACGCGACGATGGCGTCCTGCCCGCCAGATTCCACGTTTGACTGCATAATGAGAGAAGTGCTCAGAGTAAGGAAGAAACTGGCAAGATTTACGAAGGTCGATGCATTTAAATAAGGGCCAACTCGTGGCTCGGCCGCTGGACCCCGGCTTATGTAATTCATCACCATGTTGTTGGACCAAATTCCCCAAAGGAGAACCCCTTTTACAAGGCCGATAATCGATAGAACAATGGGCGCAATATCCACCTGGATGACAGATGTTGGACTGATAGGAATATCAGCCGATATTAGCGCTGAGATATTCAGGCAGACACCCATGCTTGAACAATGGCGCCACCATGAGTCATCGCCGATTTTACTTGCTAGCCGAGACGTGAATACAATGGCGTCGGCAAACCTATTAGTTGGACCTACATTGTCGCGCATGTCTAGATATTTCCGCCGCTCAGCGTGTTCTGGGTCACCAAGATCCGAGTGCTGGAGTCTGTGCCCAATACCGATTTCTCCCAGGTAGCAAGGACATGACTTTTGGGATCCGTACCGCTACACATTCACAGATCCTGACTCACCGTTCTGCGACTCGTACTTCAGTACAATCTCTCAATCAGAGGACCCCTTCACGTGTGATTCACCTGGCTATCCAAATCGCACACAAGGGTGTCATTTGACCCTTCGCGGGTACCTCAATCGCGGTTGCTGTCTGTCGCCTTTAATGCGCAGCTCAACTCTCACGCAAACGAAACTCTGGCTCGACAGATGCTGATTGATCTCCCAAGCAATCGATTCCTTGTACGATGATAAGGTATCCAAGGCGGCCCGTTGTCTCCGTAATGGAACAAACAGTTCGGGCCGGATCAGAATCAAATCGATACCACGGGTCGATGGTCACTTATGCCACTCGCCCACTCAAGGCATGGACAGCACTGAACTGAGGCCGATGCAGAATGGGAATGTGACCGTCGCCAGGAGTCTCCAAATGGAACAATCCAAAGTCCAGGAAGGGATGCTGAGACCCGCCGCAATATAGCGTCAGGCTGACCGTGATTTTCTACACTTTCAATGCTGATGCAAGATACGAGTATATCTTAGTATGTGGCGTCTGGGAACTATCCTTACTGCCGTTATCCGTCGTCCATTAAGATACTGATGTGATGCACTCAATGTAACTGGGTTCAAAGGAGGTAACGGAGTCATCCTTCGCGTGCTAAGCCGTACTCTCTTCTTGGCAGCTCATGAGACGGATAATGCATGGCTCTAGGAGCATGATCTAATTATCTTTCGTCACTTCTATTCACCTTGATTCTAAAATACTCAGAATCTGGATATACGTATGGCCGACTACTTCCGGCCTTACCCCATCTCCGTTCATCTCCAGAACGAAATCCGGGGTGCCCCCAACTCGATATAAGACCAATTACAGTATCGCGAGTTGTCCTTTGTTCCTCTATTCAGGGTCGATCAATCCATACGTTCTTCCTCACACAGTGAGCATGGGTTCACAGATGTTAGAAGTACACACCCTTCACCCTGATCACCATCACTCAACGTCCTCGAGGCTAGTTTATGCGGTCTCCACAAAACACTACGACGTTGCACGTGACATAACTCAAGGGGTTTGATGGTTTGGAATGAGATCATTCATTGACTCCATTCGAACATGCTGTTCTCGCACACTGAACTTCTAGGTTCCATGAAATATATTCCAAGGTCCCTATACTTTGCATTCTCAAATACGAATTGTTCGGACCTAGTAGTACCCAAACTATATCTGTTCTCCATGTCAGGGCTCAACGCGCCAACACCACGTGTATCTTCAGGGAGTCTTCACATTTGTAGTGGTAAGGATGGTCTTTCTTGCGAACTGTGGAGGACTTCCGGAAAATTCTGGAATCCTGAGTCGTTCTCGTTCAGGCTTGGAGGTAGGTATGCGAGATGACGCGCCAGCTGTCCTTTAACATGACGGCTTCACTTTTTCTTAGTAGCAAGTCGGTTTTCGAATACTGCATCTAGCAGATAGTGATATTGTTGCAGTACGCCCAGACTGAATATGTGCAAAGAGTGAGGAGGCCTCTAATACGAGTCAGAAGAATCGAGGTGGAAATTAAGATGTTTTATGTGAGACTTACAAGGTTGCAATTGGCAGCTTTCACATGAAATTGAATGGTTGAATCCGGGCGAACCACAAACCATGCATCATCTGATTTTCGTTGCTCCTGATTTTCTCCAGGTGACTATAGACTATATTGTACGACAAGGAAGAGTATTATGTCTGCTTATTTCCACTGTAGAGTGAATGTCCAGCTCGCAGCATTTGACGATCCAAAATAGATCATGCCAGAACCGACCAGGCTTATGGAAGCAATTCACATACTACATTTGCAAGATGCCTTCTTGGAGCATTTGAAGCGTAGACTGCATTCAATTTAATCTTGACTTACAAGTTGAATCCGGGCGAACCACAAACCATGCATCATCTGATTTTCGTTGCTCCTGACTTGACTATATTGTACGACAGGGAAGAGAGGGAAGAGTATTATGTCTGCTTATTTCCACTGTAGAGTGAATGTCCATTTGACGATCCAAAATGGATCATGCCAAAACCGACCAGGCTTATGAAAGCGATTCACATACTACATTTGCAAGATGCCTTCTTGGAGCATTTGAAGCGTAGACTGCATTCAATTTAATCTTTCATAGTATGATAGATAACCTCGCGAGTATCCCGATCTCTTAAGAAATGGCCAGTCAAAGATCATACAGAATAGAACACACTGCATCCCATGCAGAGTAACCCCTAAAGTGTCAGGATTGCCACAATACCTACAGTTCTGAACAAGGGGTTCAGCTACAGCCTTAAATCTATCATTGCTGCCTGTCCATCCTTGGGATCACGAAATATTAATGCTCTCAGGCCGTCAAGGTCAATACATGGCGTGGATAAAAAAAAACTCGAAGCAGTTTTGCAACTCGAAGCGGTTTTGCATCACAAGTGCTGTAGACGAATTGCAGGTTTGGCACAAGACAGAAGGTAATCGGTGGAAGGATGTATGTGCAGACGTTCAGCAACGTTCAGCCTGGGATCCACATAGATCTATCAAGTTTCATGCTTCAAGCTTCAAGACCCAAAAATGCCGATCAGTACGATACCGTCTTGATCCTTAAAGCCGTTTCATCGCGGTGTTCCTGCTCCTGATGTCTCAATTGAGAACTTTCCCATCTTTCGCGGCCTCAGCAGGAGGATTGAGCAGTTTGAGGAAACGAAACAAATATCCAGTAGGAGGACTCTGATGACCGCATTCCAGGATGCTCCGAGTTCTTGTTCATGTGTGGGAGTAGCGAATGTGGCACTGGTTACAGTGGGGTCGCGTCCACGCTCCGCAGTCGTTGCAGAGGAGAATTTGTGGAAGAAGTCGAAGAGGAGTAGATCGTCGAATGAAATCTTTTTCGTGACAACCACAGCGCCTCTGTCCCAGCGAAGAACTTGCGGAAAAAGAGAGCGGAGAAAACATGAGTTTGAAACTCCATTGCCTGATGACAAGTCGCATAGTCTGTGATCTGACCGAGCGTTTGAGAGGCTCGCTGAGATGTCATCAAAAAACTCTCGGAGGCGTCATCAAAAGGGTCATCGACATCGTTGTATTTGACCTCGAACATCGCCTGGATGACTTCGTTGGTGTCGTAGACTATGATATCTGCTTTGATGGCTTGTGCCTCGAAAACTCCAATTATATGGCTATGTCTGTCACGGAAATCGAGTCCTGACGGACACAATGCTTTGAAATAGATGACCTAAGTGACATCAGGAACAAGAACCGTCCAATACATTATACGCATACCAAGTGTTCATACATGTCCTCTTTGCATTTACCGGCATTCAGTTGCAACAAGAGAACCATGGATGAATCCTTAAAAGCGGCCTGTGCAAGTCTAGCTTGTATATTCGGGAAGTAATGTTTCCACATTGACAGGTCCAACGACTCGTCCTGATATCTTAGCATGCAGAGCTACTAGTCGAAATCCCAGCTCCTCAGCTACGGCCTTTTATTGTTAGCCACTGCCCTCTGAATTGTTATTAGCGTACATCTTTCAATAGCGGGGGTGTGACAGGTTGAAAAGAGGAGACCGAAAGCCAAGATTCACAGGAAACCCGAGACGCGACGATGGCGTCCTGCCCGCCAGATTCCAAGTTTGACTGCATAATGAGAGTTGCTCAGACAAGGAAGAAACTAGTCAAGATTTATTAAGGTCGGATACGAAAAACAAGGCCAACTGGCCGCCATTTGTCGAGCTGGCTTATGTCATTCATTACCCTCTCTCATTTCTCTGCGTTTTTCGCTGTCGCCTCCGCAGTTTTCCAGCACTTCCCTGTATTCTTCCATCGCCTTTTCACATAATTGCCTCTTAGGGTCGTTTTAATATGATTCATCTGATATATTCATGTAACTTGGTATGTATAGTAACTGTGTAAGATTCTTTGAATATGAAGTCGTCCGTGAAGGACACATGTGTCATGTGAGGCAAAACAAACCCTCTCGGTCACTCAGGAATAGACTGATTGCCCTGAGGAGTCGTTGTGCCACTCTTGCGAGGCACCTTCCTCGACCCTTCAGAATGCAAACTGCTCTCCGTTTTGCTTTTAGGGATCCTCTGGGAATACCTGGAATATTTCTGGAGGACATGATCGACGCGGCCTTTGTTGTCTTCCCAGTTGACGCTTGGATCATCAAGGGCCTTATTCAAGAGGTTCGGCAGCCAATTCGGATCGTCCAGTGCCTTCAACCCCTTCTCCTTCTTGACTTTTTCCGTTTCGCGCTCATCCCAGTTACGACGTTCAGGCTCAGAATAGCGATGATACAACACAGAACGCATCTCTTCTAGAATGGCTTGAATTCCACCGTTGGCGAAATGTGCCTCGTCATCCAAGTTACCTGATTTCATATTCGCAAGTCTAGCGGTGCCGATGCGAGCCTGACCATCGTCATCGCGGAAGGAGTCGTCAAAGTTTTCGCGCAACTCATGAGTTAACGTCGCAGAACCAAGTATATGAGCCGTGTATCGCAGCGCCAACCAGAGCGTCAAATGGTAAAACGATTCAACGCCATCAATTCGAATTTGGATTTGCACCTCGCCAGTTGGATTTGGCTGTACCAATCGGACCGCAAGGAACTGCCAAGTACCCTTTGACAACAAAATCAGCTCAGCGCAAGAAAGAAATGATTTCAACGCACCGTACGCTCAAGCTGTGCCTCTACGGACGGATCGGCAGCCAAAGTCAGATCTAGGGAAAGGTCCCAATCAATGAGAAAGCCTTGGACCTTTCCGTCTGCATGGCGCTTGAACATGACATTGCCGTTGCTGATATCACGATGAAAAACTTTGGCCACTGTGGCTGCCTTTCCATGAGCTATGGGCAAGGATATTTCAACCATGAAAAGAAAATTCTACTGAACACGTACATATCGAAGCGTCTCGTACGACGGTGGCCATCTCCCGTGTATTCTCGAACTTCTCCACCGAGTAAGGCAAATACTCCAGGACAATGCGATAGTGGCAAAATGTGCGCAAAGTTATTCCATGAGGTTTCTTGATTGCCTCGAAGGTTTGCGTGGTGTGGTGAGGATCATCTTCCTTGGCAACATCAGCACCGCCGATGACTTCCGGAATGTTCGGCACTTGATTGTCGTGAAGCTTTTTGTAGATCTCGTGTTCGCGCTTAAGAGTAGGTGAGACAACGCGCCAGGTGTCTTTGAGCAACACGAGGTCCTTCGTCTCTCGTCGAAATGCTTTCATACACCGTGTGGAACGTCCGATCGGAGATGTAGAGCTAATGATTTCGGCTTTCGAAATGATGTAGTGCTTGCCGTCAGCGATGATATCCAGTAGAGCACTCTGATGACTGCATTCCAGGATGCTCCGAGCTTCTTGTTCATGTGTGGGAGTAGCGAATGTAGCAGTGGTTACGGTAGGATCGCGTCCGCGCTCCGCCGCCGTTGCAGAGGAGAATCTTTGAAAGAAGTTGAAGAGGAGTGGATCGTCGAATGAAATCTTTTTCGTGACAACCACACCGCCTCTGTCCCAGCGAAGAAGTCGCATGTACTTGCGGAAGATAAGAGCGGAGAAAACATGGGTTTGAAACTCCATTGCTTGATGGCAAGTCGCATAGCCCGTGATCTGACCGAGCGTTTGAGAGGCTCGTTGAGTTGTTGTCAGAAAACTCTCGGAGTCGTCATCGAAAGGATCGTCGGCATCTTTGTATTTGACCTCGAACATCGCCTGGATGACCTTGTTGCTGTCATAGACTACGATATCGGGTTTGATGGCTTGCTCCTCGAAAACTCGTATTATATTGTTATGCTTGTCACGGAAAACGAGTCCTGACGGACACAATGCTTCGAAATAGGTGACCTAAGTGACATCAGCAACGACACCGTCCAATACATAAGACGCATACCAAGTGTTCATACATGTCCCCTTCACATTTGGCGGCATTCAGTTTCGACAAGAGAATTCTGGAAGAATCGTTAAAAGTGGCCTGCGCAAGTCTAACTTGTATATTCGGGAAGAATGCATTGAAGATCTCGACATCGACAGGTCCAACAACCCATCCCGATATCTCTGCATTCAAAGCTACTAGCCGAGAACTCAGGTCCTCAGGTATGGCCTGATTATCACTAGACACTGCCCTATGATTCTTGATTGGCGTCGACCCAGATGGATTCGATCGCGGAGGAGGTGTGACGGGTTGAGTAGAAGATGAAACTGGAGGCAACCATTCATCAAAGACCTGAGACGCGACAGGCGCGTCCTGCCCGCCAGATTCCACGTTTGACTGCATAATGAGAGAAGTGCTCAGAGTAAGGAAGAAACTGGCAAGATTTACGAAGGTCAATGCATTTAAATAAGGGCCAACTCGTGGCTCGGCCGCTGGACCCCGGCTTATGTAATTCATCACCCATGTTGTTGGGCCAAATTCCCCAAAGGAGAACCTCTTTTATTACAAGGCCGATAATCGATAGAACAATGGGCGCAATATCCACCTGATGACAGATGTTGACTGATAGGAATAAATTGGCGCTGAAATATTCAGGCAGATACCCATGCTTGAACAATGGCGCCACCATGAGTCATCGCCGATTTACTTGCTAGCCGGGATGTGAAGACAATGGCGCCGGCAAACCTATTGGTTGGACCTACATTGTCGCGCATGTCTAGATATTTCCGCCGCTCAGCGTCACCAAGATCCGAGTGCTGGAGTCTGTGCCCAATACCGATTTCTCCCAGGTAGCAAGGACATGATTTTTGAAATCCATACCACGACAAATTTATAGATCCGTTCTGCGACTCGTACTTCAGTACAATCTCTCAGAGGGCCCCTTCACGTGTGATTCACCTGGCTATCCAAATCGCACACAAGGGTGTCATTTGACCCTTCGCGGGTACCTCAATCGCGGTTGCTGTCTGTCGCCTTTAATGCGCAGCTCAACTACAAATGTGAAGACTCCTCAAGATACACGTGGTGTTGGCGTGTTGAGCCCTGACATGGAGAACAGATATAGTTTGGGTACCAAGGTCCGAACAATTCGTATTTGCAAAGTATAGGGACCTTGGAATATATTTCATGGAACCTAGAAGTTCAGTGTGCGAGAACAGCATGTTCGAATGGAGTCAATGAACGATCTCATTCCAAACCATAAAACCCTTGAGTTATGTCACGTGCAACGTCGTGGTGTTTTGTGGAGACCGCATAAACCTTGCATAAACCAGCCTCGAGGACGTTGAGTGATGGTGATCAGGGTGAAGGGTGTGTACTTCTAACATCTGTGAACCCATGCTCACTATGTGAGGAGGAACGTAATGAGGAACAAAGGACAACTCGCGATACTGTAATTGGTCTTATATCGAGTTGGGGGCACCCCGGATTTCGTTCTGGAGATGAACGGAGATGGGGTAAGGCCGGAAGTAGTCGGCCATACGTATATTCAGATTCTGAGTATTTTAGAATCAAGGTGAATAGAAGTGACGAAAGATAATTAGATCATGCTCCTAGAGCCATGCATTATCCGTCTCATGAGCTGCCAAGAAGAGAGTATGGCTTAGCACGCGAAGGATGACTCCGTTACCTCCTTTGAACCTAGTTACATTGAGTGCATCGCATCAGTATCTTAATGGACGACGGATAACGGCAGTAAGGATAGTTCCCAGACGCCACATACTAAGATATACTCGTATCTTGCATCAGCATTGAAAGTGTAGAAAATCACGGTCAGCCTGACGCTATATTGCGGCGGGTCTCAGCATCCCTTCCTGGACTTTGGATTGTTCCATTTGGAGACTCCTGGCGCCGGTCAAATTCCCATTCTGCATCGGCCTCAGTTCAGTGCTGTCCATGCCTTGAGTGGGCGAGTGGCATAAGTGACCCATCGACCCGTGGTATCGATTTGATTCTGATCCCGGCCCGAACATTACGGAGAGAACGGGCCGCCTTGGATACCTTATCATCGTACAAGGAATCAATTGCTTGGGAGATCAATCGGCATCTGTCAAGCCAGAGTTTCGTCTGCGTGGGAGTGGTAATAATCGTCTTTCTTTCCAACGTGGAGAACTTCCGGAAAATTCTGGTTTTCATACTTGTGGAATCCTGAGTCGTTCTCGTGCTCAGGCTTGGAGGTAGGTATGCGAGATGACGCGCCAGCTGTCCTTTAGCATGACGGCTTCACTTTTTCTTAGTAGCAAGTCGGTTTTCGAATACTGCATCTAGATATTGTTGCAGTACGCCCAGCACTGAATATGTGCAAAGAGTGAGGAGGCCTCTGATACGAGTCAGAAGAATCGAGGTGGAAATTAAGATGTTTTATGTGAGACTTACAAGGTTGCAATTGGCAGCTTTCACATGAAATTGAATGATTGAATCCGGGCGAACCACAAACCATGCATCATCTGATTTTCGTTGCTCCTGACTTTCTCCAAGTGACTATATTGTACGACAGGGAAGAGTATTATGTCTGCTTATTTCCACTGTAGAGTGAATGTCCATTTGACGATCCAAAATAGATCACGCCAAAACCGACCAGGCTTATGAAAGCAATTCACATACTACATATGCAAGATGCCTTCTTGAAGCGTAGACTGCATTCAATTTAATCTTTCATAGTTTCACAGGTATGATAGATAACCTTGCGAGTATCCCGATCTCTTAAGAAATGGCCAGTCAAAGATCATACAGAATAGAACACACTGCATCCCATGCAGAGTAACCCCTAAAGTGCCAGGATTGCCACAATACCTACAGTTTTGAACAAGGGGTTCAGCTACAGCCTTAAATCTATCATTGCTGCATGTCCATCCTTGGGATCACGAAATATTGATGCTCTCAGGCCGTCAAGGTCAATGCATGGCGTGGATACAAAAAAAAAAACTCGAAGCAGTTTTGCAACTCGAAGCGGTTTTGCATCACAAGTGCTGCACAAGACAGAAGATAATCGGTGGAGGGATGTATGTGCAGACGTTCAGCAACGTTCAGTCTGGAATCCACATAGATCTATCAAGTTTCAAGCTTCAAGCTTCAAGACCCAAGAATGCCGATCAGTACGATACCGTCTTGATCTGTAAAGCCGTTTCATCGCGGTGTTCCTGCTCCTGATGTCTCAATTCAGAACTTTCCCATCTTTCGCGGCCTCAGCAGGAGGATTGAGCAGTTTGAGGAAACGAAACCAGTAGAGGACTCTGATGACCGCATTCCAGGATGCTCCGAGTTCTTGTTCATGTGTGGGAGTAGCGAATGTAGCAGTGGTTACGGTAGGATCGCGTCCGCGCTCCGCCGCCGTTGCAGAGGAGAATCTCTGAAAGAAGTCGAAGAGGAGTGGATCGTCGAATGAAATCTTTGTCGTGACAACCACACCGCCTCTGTCCCAGCGAAGAAGTCGCATGTACTTGCGGAAAATAAGAGTGGAGAAAACATGGGTTTGAAACTCCATTGCCTGATGGCAAGTCGCATAGCCCGTGATCTGACCGAGCGTTTGAGAGGCTCGTTGAGTTGTTGTCAAAAAACTCTCGGAGTCGTCATCGAAAGGATCGTCGGCATCTTTGTATTTGACCTCGAACATCGCCTGGATGACCTTGTTGCTGTCAGACTACGATATTGATACGTCTGCCTCACACGAGGCAGACAGTAAGAGTCTAAAAGAATCCCAATATACCCAAAAAGCACTGAAAACTGTAAGCGTTAAGTCGAAAACTGTAGACACGGGAAGACTCACCAATCCAAAAACTCATGAAAAACCCGCGAACCCAGCCAGCGCAGCAGCAAGCGCGGTAACGAGGCAGTAAATCGATGGAGTCGGGAACAGCCAAGGAAGTGGCAGTGCTCGGCAAAAAGCCAAGATATCGGCATCAATTCTGAAATCAGCACTGCCACCACTCCATCCCGTCACCCTGTTCCGGAAACTTTGTGCCCCTCCCTTGAAACTCCTCCCATAACCAACCCACTGCAGCCACGAAATCATAACAAAGCAAGCTTGAAAGGAGGAAAAGGACCAGGAAGGACACAAAGATAAAGCAGTAGAGGAGGGATTAGCCTGTTGGGACAACCCATGCGCATCCCACATCGGCAGAGGCAGTACCCGAGTGCCCAGACCCAGTAAAAGCAGCAACCGAGGGTCTGGGCACGGCAACACGTTAATTCAATACTAAAACACGCACCATGCATGATGGTCCATGCGTGGAGGGACGGGTATCAAGGGCAGGGAAAAAGGGAGGAGAAAGCAAGCAATTGTGTATGGCTCGGAGTCCTCAGGGAGTGGACGTCTTAGGCCAAACACGAGAACTTCACAATTATTGGGGTTTATAATTATTAATTTAAATTGAACCTTTTTGGACAAGCAGAACTTAGGTTTTCACCAACGAAATAAATCAATAAAATTACATTATATTTTTAAAAAAAGTGTTATTGAGTTGTTGAGATGCCCAACGCAACTTACTGCAAGTCAGAGTTTAAATTTTAAATAAATACAAATAAATAAAACCACCACACTTTGCATCATCTGGAGCCCACCACAAGGGGCTTCTTTACAATAAAATATACACTTTTTGGACTTCTGGAAGGAATCCACCTGTGAAACTATACCATAAGTTTTGCTCCGCCTGGCTCTTGGCCTGGCACACCTAAGGTTATCACACTGAAGGTCAAAAGTTCAATTGCATCAAGCAAAAGGGAAACTCGTGCCAATTCTAGTGGTGCAAAATCTTATTTGCCTCATCCTGATGCTCTACTCAGAAAACAAAAATTTTGTGTTGAAAAGAGTCAGTCAAACCAACAAAAACTTGTGTCCAGTGATTTTCAGTCTACTCCTCAGACCAACATCATGGACCAATCTATAAAATACAAAATGCCACTGCCTGATAGCAGGGATGCCCCCAAGTTTAAACACAGTGAACCTGCAGAGGTTCACTGGTTTTTGCAAAGGATGGAATCCTTGTTTGAGCATGCTGGTATTAAAGTGGCAAAAGAGAGGAAGAAGAGAATTCTGGAGTATGTAGATGCTCAGACAGAACAGGAATGGTTTGGTTTTGACTCTTATGGAGATGAGTATTCCTGGGATAACTTTGTAAAAGAAATCAAGGAATCCTATCCAGAGGCAGTTGATGATACAGGGAGTGTTTCAAACCTGGATTGCATCTGTAGGGAGCATGCTTGCCTGAGCAGAAATGATACAACAGAAATTCATTCTCTCATAAGGAAGTTTAGAGCAGAAGCTAAGAAATTGGCCAAAGTCATTGGGAATGGGTCTCTGGTAGACAAATTCCTGGGATGCTTTGTGCCAGCCTTTGCTGATGCTATAGAAGAAAGGCTTGTTAACAAGTATGGGCACTATAAGGACCCTGCTAGGGACAGACATAAGGATGACAAGTATGACTTGTCTGAAGTCCTGACAGTAGTAGGGGCTCTTGTAGATGGTTCATTTGTGAGAAGTCCTAGGGGAGAAGTGGTAGATCAGAAAGGAAGTACTCAGAGTAGTCCTAAAAATGAAGAAGCTGAAGAGAAGATGGCTCAGATGCAGGACACTATTGTAACTATTGGAAAACAACTAGGAAGCATGCAGGGTGCTATGCAGGCTATACTGTCACGACCCCGCCATCTCCGGACCCCCATACGCTGCCCCGGGCCCGACACACACCTTCCCCGCACCCCTCGCGCACCTCCGGGACCGCCAACAACCTCCCGATGCTGCACCGGCAACACCCGCGGCCATCCCCGAGAAAACCCCCGGCCATCACCGAACTCCGGCACCTCGGCCGACACGTCACCCCAAGGCTTCCCTGTCACCGGACACACCCGGACCCCCGGCATCCCGGCCATCACATAATGTTCCGCAACATTCCTCCCGCGAACCGTCGGCACGTCACAATGCCACCCGCTTCTGTGGCGCCGAGGGATGCCACCATTACGCAGCACGGCCGCCAACCCGCCCGACACGAGCCCGCCGTAACCCGCACCAGCATGCCCCGACCACTATCACGACCCCGGGGCTGGGAACCAGTCCGGGGACTTAGCCGGAGGAATCAGATGTCTCGGTCCGGCTAGAATCCTACCCGGGACTTAGCGGAAGGGTAGTACATAAACCGTAGGATAGCATACGAG
>QGOB01004106.1:0-69850 GCA_003313055.1 Termitomyces sp. MG145 | reverse complement strand
CACATAATGTTCCGCAACATTCCTCCTGCAAACCGTCGGCACGTCACAATGCCCCCTGCTTCTGTGGCGCCGAGGGGCGCCACCACCACGCGCCATGACCGCCGACCCGCCCGACACAAGCCCGCTGTACACCCGTGCCAGCACACCCCGACCACTAGCATGACTCTGGGGTTGGGAGCCAGTCCGGGGACTTAGCCAGAGAAATCAGATGTCTCGGTCCTGGCTAGAATCCTATCCGGGACTTAGCGGAAGGGTAGTACATAAACCATAGGGTAGCATACGAGTCGGGTAGTCTTGATATTAACCGTAGTTCTCCATATTTCCATGTCTCTGTCTCTGCCTCTGTCTCTATCTCAATTCAATCTATTCTCCTGTCCCTCTCTCTCTCTCGTCTCGTCTCTTGTCTCTCATCTCCCACCTCTCGTCTCCATGCCTCGTTTCTGTTCCGTGACTCATTTCTCCTCTCCGTTTCTCTTCTCCGTTTCCTTACCTATCGTCCATATCTCTTTCTCTCTTCACCCCGATCTCCTAACCAACCCATCCCGCCCATTCCATACCTACCTCCCACCGTTCCGAACCTACTCCCACCCCGATCCATACCACTCCCCCTTTGCTATCCCTCTCCCCCTTTGTTACACCCCTACCCAACCCCCTGCTCCCGTGCTTCCTTACCCGGAGCACTTTCTGCTTCGCGCGCGGCACTACTCGTACCCCGGAGCGTCCGGACTTCCCCCGGACTACTCGTAGCTGTACCCGGAGCTTCTGCAAAGCCCCAAACCCGTACTTAGCCTCCCGAGCTTGCCTAGTAAGGACTCGCCAGTGTAGCTGAGCCCCCGTCGTCAGCGGGACCTGACAACCACCACCTCCATTTGAGAATAGAAAGCACAACTTGCAAGCAGCACATAGAGATTAGCTAATAGCCAACTTGTGGTTGATGACTTGCAGCAACATTCAGATGTCTGGAAAAAATTGATCATGCCAAGGGCACAATACAAGAGGCAGAGGTAAGAGACAAGGGAAATCCATAGGTGTGGGTGCAAGCTTCTACCTCTGAAGCTTCATTGTGATTACCATCTCTTTTTCTTCACAATATGGCCTGTCATGTGACTGCTACATACTATAACACACAATTAGTAGCTGGTTCCTTGGTTCTATTCATTTTGTGATACAGGTATGTAACTACATTTTCAATATGGAGCTAATTACAATGATATATCTTGTGATACAGTCTTTGACATCCTTCCTTGAAAAACATAGTCAAGGCCTTACACTGAAATAGAACTTCAAAATTTTTGTTTTCAAATGCCTCTTCCCAGCCTTTCTGAGGACATGGCCATTTCCAACATGAAAGAATGCATTGTTTAGGAGGTATATAAGATCCTTTGGGCCAAGCTGGTGATGCAGCTGCAAGCAGGGCCAGACCACAGACACAGGGATATGAAATGCTAGGAGGGTGTTTCAGGCCCTGCAGACCAAGCTGGATGTGCAGTCACAGGTAGATCATGTGCCATGCATCAAGTGGGGTGGTCAGGGTACAACAACAGGCTCTAGGCAGTGGGAGGAAGGGGAAGGGAAGCCAACAATGCTGCTGTTGGTATTGTGGGGCAGTAATTCATGCCAGATTGTCATGGTCCCTGTTCTCAGCCCTGCAACTGCCCATTATCCTGCAGATTCACAGCCAGGTGGTCTCTTCCTGTATTGTTGACATGCATGTGATAGTTGACTTCAGCACAAGCTATTGCTTTGTCAACCTGCAGTTTGTGACAGAGCAAGCCATCCTGACAGTTTGTAAGAGGAAGCCAATGTGCCTATGCACAATCAACAACTTGGAGATTTAGTCTGGGCTGATAGTGAAAGAGTTAGAACCTATACAGAATAGTAAGTTATCTAATCCTTAGTCGTATACAAATGACTGGTCATATTATCATACCTATACAGAATAGTAAGTTATCTAATCTGTGGTACAATGTAAGTGTAATGTAAAGATGATCATGGCAAACAAGTTACTCACCCTCAGTCATATACAAGTGACTGAGAGTGTTGTTTCATGTATGTAGTATATATAATTCCATGAGACAATGGTGTGATATGTGATATATCAGTTGTCAAAGCAGAGAGTAAACACAGGGATCATATGCTGGCCATTCTTGGCCATCCTGACAAGGGATTGTATGCTGGCCATTGTTGGCCACCCTGATGTGTGAGGTTTGTCAGTGATTCCAACACTCCTCCTCAACAGATAACCTCTCAGTGTCTTCTCCTTGCATGGAGTTGTGGTGTCATCTGAGGCTTAGTAGGGCACATAGTTTGGTGAAGCGGGGTGTCAGGAGGGCTTTGGTGAACAAGTTGGCTATGTTGTACTTTGTGTTGACGTATTGAATGGATATCTCATTTGACTGAGCATGTTCTCAAAGGAAGTGGGACTTGATGTTGACATGCTTCACATGGGAGTGCAGGGTTGGGTCTTCAGATAACTTGATTGCTGCATTGTTATTGCATAAGATAGGGGCAGGTTTTGAAGTGATGTTGTGTCCTATGCCTTTGAGGAGTGCACGCAGCCAAATGCATTCTTAGGCACTCTCAAATGCAGCCATATACTCAGCCTTGCATGAGGAGGCAGCCACTGTTTTTTGTTTATGCACTGCCCACAAGACAATTCCTGAGCCTAGACTCCAAGCATACCTGCTGATGCTTCACCATGTGCTGATGCAGTTAGCCCAGTCTGAGTTGGTGAAACCAATTAGATTAACAGATTTTTCTCTGCCACCTAGTGTTAGCTTGAGGTTGCAGGTATCCTTGAGATACCTCATGAGCCATATTGCCATGTTCCAGTGAAAAGATGTGTAGGAGTCAACATACTGGGTTAATTGTTGTATGACATATGCAATGTCTGGTCTAGTTGATATGGCAACATATAGGAGGCATCCAACTAGTTTGTGGTATAGTGTATGCTGCAGTGTATACTGTTCTTCTTTGCTGAACATGGCACAATTGATCTTCCTCAGTTTGAGGCCTGGGTCCATCAGAAGTGACAATGGCAAGGCATCTTTCTGGCCAAACTGTAGAATGATTTTGTCAATGAGGGCTGTTTGGGAGAGGTGTACAGATGACTCCTCACAGTTCCATTCAATTGCAATTCCAACAACAAACTTTGGGAGTCCAAGATCAGAAATAGTCCATACATACTTGGCACATCTGATTTTTTTTTGAATTGCTCATTTTCTTCAATGCTGCTCGCTATTGATAAGAAGTTGTCAACATGTACAGCTGCAGCACTGGTGCCTGTGTCAGTTTTGCAATAGTAAATGCATGATTTGCAGGGTAACCATGTGAAGCTCCAAGATACCATATTGCTGTTGAGTGTGTGATTCCAGATGTGGCCAGCTTGTTTCATACCATATAATCCTCTCACTAGACAGCAGACCCAGTTTTCCTTCCCAGGTTTTTTGAAGCCTTCAGGTTGCTCCATGAACTGAACTTCATCATTGGGCAGTAGGCTGTAAAGAAATGAGGTCTTGACATCTATTTGCATTGCATCCCAGCCATTTACTGCTGCTAGGTGTAAGAGAATTCTCCATGACTCCATGCATGCTGTGGGTGAAGCATCTTTGTATAGTCTTGACTGTACACCTGCTTATACCCTCAAACACAAGGCACACTTTGAATTTGACTGCCTGTCCAAGATCATTATGCTTGATCTTAAAGATTGGGTGTCCCTTTCTGACCTTCTGTCTGGCAGGTACATCTGGGAATCAGCTCCAATACACCCTTCTTCTGTGATTTTATCTCATCCTTGTATGTGTTCTCCCAGCATTTGGCATCGGCAGATTGTTGGGCCTCTTTCCAGGGTGCATGGCTTGCTGGTCAGGTCAAGATGTGCTGGGTTGTGAATGAGTAGGAGGTGTTCAATCTTCTCTAGTGATGTCATGTTGGCTAGGTCAGGCCCAGGTGGTTGTTGACTGTGTCACCTTGCACAACATTGTTATCTGGAGGGATATGTGGCTGCACCACATCCTGTTGAGCACACTGTTCTGTTCTTACCACCTTGACCCATTCCCAGCTTCCATTTACTCCTGGACCATGTCAGGGGATGCTCTGCTCACTCCTGGGCTACCCTTAGGAATTCCCCATTCCACTTCTGGGGCATCTCTGGAGATCCACATTCCTTTGCTCATTGGTCTCCCAGGCTTGATTGCTGAACCCCAGGAGCTCAATCATCCATCCCTGGAATTTGATCATTTGCCTCTGAAGCTCTGTTAGTTAGTGGATTTCTTCTTTGGAGCAGTCTGGTGGTTTAGGTGTACTGTACAGTCCATTCCTGTGCTCTTGGAAGCACCCACTCTGGCATAGGGGTTCCTTAAACTTGTTCTCTTTGGATCTCCCTCTGCCAGGTGTGTAGCTTATGCTTGTAGAATACTGTACCATACTGAATGCATTTTTGGATCTATCTCTGCCAGCTATGTGATTGAGCCATAGCTCCTGGAGGTTGCCTTGACAGCAGAACAAGTCTCTAGCTTTGGTCTGAGAGCCCTCTCTAGCCTGTCTTGAACACCCTTTTTTGCCTTTAGAGCTCCATCTCCCCCACCAACTTGCTTACTGCCCTGGTGTGCTCTGATGACCCAACCAGTCCTTCCAGTTGCCCTCCACATGTCTCCAGTCCACAGGACAAAGCCTGGAACCATCTGCTTGCACTAGAAGCCCAGGTGCAGGCCACCCAAGATTCCCTCACACATCACACTACAGAATTTGCCAGACTGTGTCAAACCACTGACACCATTTCTAGATCCCTTCAGGCACTTGTGGAACATCTTTCCCCATCTCTTCCTGGTGCTCTGGCACATGCATTGCCTGAGAAATTTCCTCCAGTGCCCCATCATGATGTTCAGACCCCTGCATTGGCAAAGATTCCTTGCCCAATGCTTATGATGAGAGTCGTACCATAGGCAAACACTTCCTCCAGTCCTGCATCATCTACATCCAACTTGCTGGCACTGCCTTTGCCTCTGATGCTCTTAAGATCACCTGGGTGCTCTTGTACATGAAGACTGGGCATGCATCAACCTATGCACTCTGGGTGTTCTAACACCCAGGCAGCATTGCTAGTTTTGCAGATTGGGTGTCTTTCAAAGCTGACTTCTGGGCAGAATTCTTCCCTATCAATTTGGCAAAGACCCTGGCACTCTCTTTGTGGGACTGGGACCAGTGGCCTAACCCCTGCCTCTGGATTTGCTAGGGATTCAACTCTTGCCAGTACCCTTATGTGTTCTTTGCTCTTCCCCCCATAAAACTTACTAAACTGCAGCTACCAAAAGACGTTCATTCTGGAGAAGGAGCCATGGCAACATATGTACAAACTAATCTACAAATGGTACAGCGTAGAAGAAAAGGCAAGAAAACAACCCCCCCTCACCCCGCTCACTCGACCCCCTCCTCAGCACTCCACTCCCCCTCCGGCACCGCCACCTCCTCAACCAGCATTGCTGCCTCCAGCTGAGCCGCCACAACTGCCACATGATCCTCCTGATGCGGTAAGGGCTTGCCAGCCTCCACCGCCACATCCAACCAGGTCCCCAGAGCTACTGCGTTCTGCCAATGATGTCCTGCCAGCACTCGCCCAAGTTGTGCCATGCCATGTTCGACCTCCGGCGGGGGCAGATGTTGGAGCTGGGACAGATCCTCCTGGAGGGACACAAATGCTGTCGAGGAAGCATCCAGCAGGAGACGGTGCTCCCGTGCCCAGCCTGAAAACCCGGGTCAGTTAGCAAGGGAGTTGGAACCAGAACAGTCACGCATCGCCTCGCCCCACCCTGTGGCCGCCTCCCGCAAAGCCCAATCCTGCCTCCAGACCACCGCCACCCTCTTGATTTGGAGGGCGCCCACCTCCATGACTTGCCTTTTCAACGCTTCAGACCAGAACAACAGGATTTCCGAGCGCGCCCGGGAGGCTACCACGGCATCCTCAAGTTGCCGGATGCATGCCCGGAGGTCCCGCACCTCCACTGCCTGGCTATTCACCACCTCCATGGCTGCCTCCAACTTCCGCCTCACTGCATCCTGCTCCCTCCACAACCCCTGCAACTCCACCTGGACCTCTTGCACCCCCTCCTGTCTCGCCACGTCCTGCTCCCTCTGGACCTCTAGCAACTCCGCATCCCTCCATGCAACCTCCCCCATCAGAGCCTCTGCCTGCCGACGTGCCGCCTCCTCCGCCACTGAAACCCCAGGGACCATCGCCAAGGATGCAGGGCCCATGAGTCTCTCAGTCAGAAGGGAATACATATGCTCCCCCGGGAGGCTGGCCTCGAGGGAAGGAGACCTTTGCAAATGCTTGGGGGGCTGACCTGCCGGGGAGGACGTCCGCCTCTTGCTTGTCCTTGCCCCTGACACCCTCTGTGCTCCTCGCAGTGGGCCCACCTTCACCACAGCCCTGGACCCTACACTGCTTCCCCCTGACACCCGATGGGCCCCCCAAGACCTTGGAGTGGCTGCCATCTGCGCCAGGACCCACCCCACATCCCATGCCTGCTCCTCCATGACACAAGTGGCCCTCCAGAGCCGCGACACCAAGCAACTCTTGTGGCAGGCCCGGCAGGCCTTGCACACCGAGGAATCCCACCGCGACCCTACCTCTGGCACCACAAACTCGCAAGGTTCTCCTCAGCGAGCACAGAAAATGCACTAGGGCACCCCGGAGTCAGCTGAGGGAACCCACCGCCAGAAGGCTACTTATCGGAGCATGTGCCTGACACCACGCAAGAGTTGGGGGACCCCAGACCTGAGCTGCATCTGTGAGCTGTCCCACCGTTGCAGCCTCTTGGGGTATCAATGTCCAAGGAGGGCAACTGGAACAACAGAAGGAGCTGCAGGGGGAGCCACAGGAAGTGCCGGCTGCAAAGGACCAGCCTCGGGGGTCTGCAAGTTGACCTCTGGAAACCACGTCAGCATAAACTACACAACCGCGAGAGATAACACTCACGCCAGCAGACCATCACAGACAACTCATGTGCAGTCTGGCAACAATCATACGCCGCCTGCCATGCCTTATAATGTTCCTAGGTCTGGACACAGTTGTTGCCGGAGGGAGGGGGAGTAGGTGAACTGGAAGAAGAACTGGATGAAGACATGGAGGGATGGGGGACGAGTCGTGGTGAGCCCTCCCTTTTATTCCCCCAGAGCACCTTCTGGACGGCCACCATACGACTTTGACTTCAATTCCAAGGACTTCTGTGCTAGCACTAGCTTTGGGTTTGAATTCCCACGACACTGCCACTGCGGCCCCCATCTCGAAGGGTCTCGACACTGAAGGGGGGGTAATGTCACAACCCTGCCATCTCTGGATCCTCATACGCTGCCTCAGCCCCAGCACACACCTCCCCCACACCCCTATGCACCTCCGGGACTGCCAATGACCTCACAATGCTGCATCGGCAACACCTGCGGCCATCTCTGGACAGACCCCTGGCCATCACCAAACCCTGGCATCTCGGCCGACATGTCACCCCAAGGCTTCCCTGTCACTGGACACACCCAGACTCCTGGCATCCCAGCCATCACATAACATTCCGCAACATTCCTCCCATGAACTGTCGGCACGTCACCAGGCCACCTGCTTCTGTGGTGCCAATGGGCACCACCACCACGTACCACGACCACCGACCTGCCCGATGCAAGACCGCTGCAACTCGTGCCAGCACGCCCCAACCACTATCACAACCCCGGGGCTGTGAGCTAGTCCTGGGACTTAGCCGGAGGACAATCAGATGCTATGGGTCTGGGATGGAACCCTGCCAGGCACTTAGTGGAAGGGTATTACATAAACCATAGGATAGCATATGAGTCAAGTAGTCTTGATATTAACCATAGTTCTCCATAGTTTCTGTATTCTCTGTCTCTGTCTCAATCTCAATCTATTTTTGTGTCTCTCTCCTCTCTCTCTTGTCTCATCTCTCGTCTCTTGTCTCCACACCTCGTATCTTCATTCCGTGACTTGTATCTCTGTTCCATATCTCTCCTCTATTTCTCTATCTACTGTTCCATATCTCTTCCTCTCTATTTCTACTTTCTGTTCCATATCTCCTCTTGCCCCTCAGTTACTTGACCAACCCATCCCCCATCCATTCCATACCTATCTCTACCCACTCCCAAACCTACTTCCGCCTCCCAATCAATACTACCCTCCTGTTATTACGAACCTACCTACCCCCTGAACTTGTGCTCCCCTACCCAGAGCACTTTCAAACCTCGTATGCGTCGCTATTTGTACCCCGGAGTGTCCGGACTTCACCCCGGACCACTCGTAGCTGTACTGGAGCTCCTGAGAAGCCCTGGACCTGTACTTGGCCTCCCAAGCTCACCTAATAAGGACTTGCCAGTGTAGCTGAGCCCCCATCATCAGCGAGACCTGACAGGGAGACAGGACATGATCCTTGGGTTCACTTGGCTCTGCAAGCACAACCCAGAGATTGATTGGTCCAAGGGCAAGGTGAGAATAAGCTGGTGCCAATGCTGTTCTGCCTGTGCCAAAGAGGCATGGGACAAATGCAAAGCCAAGGCTCAGGAATGTGTTGCCATTTGCGCTTGTCATGTAGGGCACCTTCCCTTTTCTGATATTGACCTTCTGGATCCTCCTCCCCTGGCATTCCCTTGTAGGGAGGCCCTCTATGAGGACATCTGAGGGGCTGGAAGTAGACCCCAGTCAGAAGATGGAAGAGAAGGCAAATTTGCTGGCATTCCCAGTCCAGGGTTCCCAGACAAGGTCATTGAGGTTGGTGACAGGATCTACACTATCACATCGTAACCCCCTTCCACAAAAGCAAAGATTTGGGCCAGTCAGACCACATCCCAGCGGTTAGCCCAGGCCTTCACCACCAACTCTCAGCCCAAAACAGCAGGTAGCGCAGTTTCTTATCACCTGTGGGATTTTGAGGACATATTTTCCAAGCCTTTCTTTGATTCACTCCTGGAGCATAAGCAGTGGGATTATGCAAATTGAACTCCTTCTGGGCACGGAACTGTCCAGCTGTAAGGTTTACCCGTTAGTGCCCCAGGAGCAGGATGAGCTTGATTTGTTCTTACAAGAGAACCTCAGCTCCAGTCAAATCCATCCCTCAAAGTTGCCCATGGCATGCCTCATCTTCTTCATTAGGAAGAAAGATGGATCCCTATATCTGGTTCAGGATTACCAAGTTCTGAATGTGATGACAGTTAAGAACTGCTATCCCTTGCCACTCATCTCCAAGCTCATCAACAACCTATGAGATGCATGTTACTTCACCAAGTTGGATGTCCATTGAGGCTATAACAATGTGTGGCTCAAAGAAGGAAATGAGTGGAAGGAAGCATTCTGGACCAATTAAGGACTCTTTGAACCCTTGGTAATGTTTCTTTGGCCTGACAAATAGCCCTGTCATGTTTCAGACAATGATGAATGACATCTTTTGTGATCTGATTGTGGAAGGAGTGGTCTGCATGTATCTTGACAACATCCTCATTTACACCAGAGGAACACCGTCAGATCACATGTGTTGTCCTAGAGCACCTCCACCAGCATCAACTCTATCTCAAGCCCAAGAAGTGTGAGTTTGAGCAGACCAAGGTCAAGTACCTTGGTCTAATCATCTCCCATGGAATGGCAGAGATGGACCTCGTGAAGGTGGCTGGAGTGGCAGAGTGGCTGGTGCCAAAGAACAAGAAGGAGGTACAAGCCTTCTTAGGCTTCACCAACTTTTACAGGAGATTCATTCAGGACTTCTCTCACCATGCATGTCCACTGTTTGACTTCACTGTCAAGGACAGCATATAGTGTTGGGAGGCCTTGCAATGAGACACCTTTGGTGCCCTCAAGCAAGCTGTTACTTCAGAACCTGTCCTCCTCTCCCCCAATGATGCCACCTCCTTCCGGGTCAAAGCAGACAGTTCTGACTTTGCTATGGGGGTGGTTCTCTCCCAAGAGTCAAAGGGGGATGGCAAGTGGCATCTGGTAGCCTTCTACTCCAAGAGTCTGAATGCAGTAGAAGTGGAATTACAAGATCCACAATAAGGAGATGCTTGCCATTGTTTGATCCTTTGAAGAGTGGCAACATTTCCTTGAGGGTGCTAGACACAAGTTCAAAGTTTGGATGGACCACAAAAACCTTGAGTACTTCCAAATGGCAAAGAAGCTCAACCACCAGCAGGCTTGTTGGTCCCTGTATCTGGCCAACTTTGACTTCTTGCTGCACCACAAACTAGGCTGGAGCATGGGCAAGCCAGACACATTGTCTCGGAGAGCCAACCATAGAACTGGAGCTGGAGATAACAATAACATTGTCCTCCTCAAGCCTGAGCTCTTTGCCATGCATGCTTTAGAAGGCATGGCAATCCAAGGGGATGAAGTAGACATCCTTCAGGAGATCTGCCAAGGGAGCTGGTGGGGTATACAGAAGGACATGGTAGCCTAGGTTGCTTGGGCATTACAGGCCAATAAGGATAAAGGGGTGAAGCTGGTATGCACCAATGAATGGTGCAATGAAGGGGGATTGCTAACCTTCCACAGATGCATTCACATGCCCAACATCCCTGACCTGTGATGCCAAATTGTTGAGCAACACCATGACTCTTGCTGGGCATCTGGGATGTTGGAAGACCCTGGAGTTAGTGTCACACAACTACTGGTAGCCCCAGATGTTGTAATATGTGGGTTCCTACACTAGCACCTGTGACCTTTGTCTGCAGACAAAGCCCCAGCACCAACTTCCAACAGGGTCAGCTTAACTGTCAGGGGACCCCCCATTTGCATCCACTTCCTTTTCCCTTCTTATCCTTTCTCCCTATCCTTTTTCCTTCTGTTCCTTTCATTCTGTTCACATTTTTGATCACCTGATGTGCCAGAGTCACCTGATGGTCCTTACCAATCTGTTCTCTGGCAATGTCCGAGTTTTTACCCCTTTTAGTTTTTCCATACATCATATCATTTTCTAGTGGCTTATGTGTACTGTACAGTTGACTCCCATGCTGCTGAGCCCCCAGAAGCGTCCATTCTGGCATAGGGATTCCTCAGACTTGTTCTCTTTGGATATCCCTCTGCCAGGTGAGTAGCTATGTTCTTAGACACTGTACAGTACTGAATATACTTTGGATATCCCTCTGCCAGCTGTGTGATTGTGCCATAGCCTTCAGAGGTTGCTCTTACAGCAGAACAAGTCTCCTTTAACTGGTCTGGGATTACCCAAGCAGTTGTGCTCCCCTGTCTGCCTCTTTTCTGCCTCCAGGGCCCCACTCCTGCCTGTTAGCTCCCCCACCTTACTGTCTACTGCTCTGGTGTGCCCCTATGACCCAGCCAGTCCCCCCAGCCAATTCCTCGGGCATCTCTAGCCCCCAGGACAAGGCCTGGAACTGACTGCTTGCTCTAGAAGCCCAGGTGCAGGCCACCCAAGACTCTCTTACCCATCACACTACAGAATTCGTCGGACTGCGCCAAACTACAGACACCATCGCTCAATCTCTTCAAGCGCTTGTAGAACACCTTCCCCCACTATCCTCTTCAGTTCCTACAATGCCCACGCCTCCAGCAGGACCCTCACTACCTCATCGCGTTGTTTCCTCCCCCTCGCTTGCCAAAATTCCACGACCTGCACTCCCAGATGCCTATGATGGTGGTCGCACCACAGGCAAAGGTTTCCTGTAATCCTGCATCACCTACATCTAGCTTGCCAGTGACGCTTTCACCTCTGACACGCTGAAGATCACCTGGGTGCTCTTCTACATGAAGACTGGTTGCACATCGACCTATGCGCTACGAGTTTTCCGATGCCCTGGTGGAATAAGCAGCTTTGCGGATTGGGCATCCTTCAAGGCCAATTTCCACGCAGAGTTCTTTTCTCTGGACCTGGCAAAGACTGCAGCACTTTCTCTGCGAGACCGAGACCAGTATGGTCAAGGAAAGCACACGCTGGATGAGTATATCGACTCTTTTAGGGTGCTTGTTGAGCAGGCTGGGTACCCAGATGGTCTCCAACTTTGTCTTACCTTCCTGGATGGCCTTCACCCCACTCTCATTGACCGAATCAATAATCTGGCTGAAGGTCGACCCAGTGATGAGCACATCAAATCCTGGTTCAAGGTAGCTCAAGACCAGTGGCAGCTCATGGAGCTGAAACGCGAGTTACGCTGCCCCTACTTTCAGTCTCGCCCAGCAATGTCCTTTTGCCCTCACCTCCCCACGACGTCCGCAACCCATCCCGCTCCTCATCCACTCCCAGCAGTCCAACCTGCTCCTCTTGCCCCTTGCCCCTTACCTGCAGGCATCCCGATGGACGTCGATGCCTCATGTCAGCGTTCGTCCACCCCTCTGCTCTGTCGCCGCTGTGGAAAGCCTGGCCACTTCGCGTGCTACTGCCCTCAGGGTTTGGATGTTTGCTATCTGTCGCCAGTAGAGCAAGAGGAGCTCCTGATGCAGCTGCTCACCGCTAAGGACGCCATTGATGCACCCTCACCGGATACTGCCATGCTGGAGACTGTCTCTGAGGAGCTGGCAGTTGGCAACACCCCTTCTCTCGAAGTGGAAGAGGATTTTTAATGGAGCAACGGATGAGTTGTACGCCTCTGCCACTCAATGCTAATCGGTTCTCCTGTCTGTCTGTAGAATTTGCCAATACATCTGCTAGTAGTTCTACAACTGAACCTGAGACTGAGAACATCCCTTCTGCCGTACAAGATACCCCTCCAGCTGAGGATTTGGCTGGAGTCCCCCTCCATTCCTCCACATCTTGTCGTCGCATCCCAGCCTGGGAGCATTGTCTTCCTTGTCGATACATTGTGGCTGCCACACCATCTTCCAACCCCCTGCACCTCAACGTAGAAGTGGAAACAATGGGCACCCAACAGATACGTCATGTCTCGGCCCTACTTGACAGTGGAGCCATGGGAATGTTCATTGACGTGGCATATGTGGAGCAACACGGTCTCACCACTCGACCTCTCACTCATTCCATTCCCGTGTACAACATAGATGGCACTCGTAACGAAGCTGGGTCTATCTGCTTCGTCGTAGACCTAGTGCTACGCTATCATACACATGCTGAACGTGCTGTCTTTGCGGTCACAAGTTTGGGAAAGCAGGACATGATCCTGGGGTTCACTTGGCTTTGTAAGCACAACCCCGAGATTGATTGGTCCAAGGGAGAGGTGAAGACGAGCCGATGTCGGCGCTGCTCCACCTGATCAGAAGAAGCACAAGCTGAGCGCCGAACTAAGGTCCGGGAGCGTGCTGCTATCCACATTTGTTGTGTGGGGCACCTTTCCTTCTCCGATATTGACCTTCTGGACCCTCCCCCTCCGGTGTTCCCTCATAGAGAGGCCCTCTATGAGGACATCTGAGGTGTAGGATGTGGATCCCAGCTGGAAGATGGAAGAGAGGGTGAATTTGCCAGCACTCCTGACCCTGAGTCTCCGGACAAGGCTATTGAAGTAAGTGACCAGATATACGCTACCACATTGAGACCGCCTCCAACTGAAGCCAAGATCCGGGCCAGCCAGACCACCTCTTAGCAGTTGGCCCAGGCATTTGCAGCCAATTCTCAGCCCAAGTCATCGGGTAGCGTTATCCCCCTTCACCTGCACAACTTTGAGGACGTGTTTTCCAAGGCATCCTTTGACTCGCTCCCAGGGTGTAAGCAATGGGACCATGCAATTGAGCTTCTCCCAGAGGCTGAACCCTCTAGCTGCAAGGTCTACCCGCTAGCCCCTCAAGAGCAGGACAAGTTAGACGCCTTCTTACAGGAGAACCTCAACTCCGGGCAGATCTGCCCCTCGAAGTCACCCATGGCCTCCCCAGTCTTCTTCATCAAGAAGAAGGATGGGTCTCTATGTCTGGTTCAGGATTATTGTATCCTGAATGTGATGACGGTCAAGAATTGCTACCCACTGCCACTCATCTCTGAGCTTATTAACAATCTCTGAGGCGCATGTTACTTCACCAAGTTGGATGTCTGCTGGGGCTACAACAATGTGCGCATCAAAGAAGGTGATGAGTGGAAGGCAGCATTCCGGACCAATCGTGGACTTTTTGAACCCCTGGTAATGTTCTTTGGTTTGACCAATAGCCCTGCCACCTTCCAGACGATGATGAATGACATCTTCCGCGATCTCATTGCAGAAGGAGTTGTTTGCATGTATCTCAACAACATTCTCATCTACACCAAGACTCTTGAGGAGCATCGTCGTATCACACGTCTCATCCTGGAGTGTCTTTGCCAACACCAGCTCTACCTCAAGCCAGAGAAGTGCGAATTTGAACAGACTAAGGTCGAATATCTTGGCCTGATCATATCACATGGAATGGCAGAGATGGACCCTGCAAAGGTAGCTGGCATAGTGGAATGGCCCAAACCAAGGAACAAGAAGGAGGTGCAAGCCTTTTTAGGATTCACCAAGTTCTATCGGAGGTTCATTCAAGACTTCTCTCACCATGCGCATCCTCTATTTGACCTCACCATGAAGGATAGCATGTGGTATTGGGAAGCATCGCAGCAAGGCGCCTTCGACACCCTCAAACAAGCCATCACCTCAAAACCAGTCCTCCTCTTTCCAAACGATGACTCTCCCTTCCGCATCGAAGCCGACAGCTCTGACTTTGCCACAGGGGCAGTCCTTCTCAAGAGTCAAAGGAGGATGGTAAGTGGCATCCTGTAGCCTTCTACTCCAAGAGCCTGAATGCCGTGGAGCAGAACTACGAGATCCACAACAAGGAGATGCTCGCCATTGTCCGTTCATTAGAAGAGTGGCGACATTTCCTAGAGGGTGCAAGGCATAAGTTCGAAGTCTGGACAGATCACAAGAACCTCAAGTACTTCCAGACAGCGAAGAAGCTCAACCGCCGGCAAGCTTGCTGGTCCCTGTACCTGGCCAACTTTGACTTCTCGCTGCACCACAGGCCTGGAAGGAGCATGGGCAAGCCGGATGCACTATCCTGGCGAGCAGACCACGGGACTGGGGCAGGTGATACATTGTCCTCCTCAAACCGGAACTCTTTGCCATTCGTGCTCTGGAGGGCTTGGCAATCCAAGGAGATGAGGCAAACATCCTCAAGGAGATCCGGCAGAGAAACCAACAGGGTATGCAGGAGGATGTGGTGGCTTAGGCGGCTCGCGTACTGCAGTCTAACAAGGGAAATGAAGTAAAGTTGGTACGTACCAATGAATGGCATGAGGAAGGTGGCATCCTAACCTTCTGTGAACGTATCTACGTGCCAAACATCCCCAAGCTGCACAGGCACATTGTTGAGCAGCACCACGACTCTTGTGTTGCTGGGCATCCTGGCCGGTGGAAGACCCTGGAGCTGGTTTCATGTAACTATTGGTGGCCTCAGATGTCGCGGTATGTTGGCTCTTACACCAGCACTTGTGACTTGTGCCTATGGACTAAACCACGCCGCCAACTTCCCATGGGTCAACTTCACCCTCTCCCAGTTCCAGCAGAAAGATGGAGCATAGCCTCCGTGGATTTCATTGTGGAACTGCCAGAAGCACATGGGTACGATGCTGTCATGGTGGTGGTGGACCTCTATGGTAAACGAGCACATTTTATTCCCACTCATACTACCTGCTCCACCATGGGGGCTGCCAACCTCTACTGGAAGAATGTCTGGAAGCTGCACAGTCTGTCCGACACCTATGTTTCAGACCGAGGACCTCAGTTTGTGGTGGAGTTCACCCGCGAGCTGTATCGACTCCTGGGCATTAAACTGCACACCTCAACGGCATATCATCCTCAGTCCGACAGGCAAACAGAATGCGTTAATCAGGAGCTGGAGCAGTATCTGCGCTTATTCTGTAATGAACGGCAAGACAACTGGGACAAGCTACTACCAGATGCAGAGTTCCAGTATAACAATTATCTCCATGCCTCAACTCAGTTCTCCCCCTTCTTCTTGGACACAGGCCGTCACCCCCGCATGGGTTTTGAACCACGAGCACGCCCTTCCAGCAATGACATGGTGAATGATTTTGTGGATAGGATGAGAGTAGCCCAGGAGGAGGCAAAGGCAGCACTGACAAAGGCCAAGGACGATATGGCCAGATACTATGATCGTGGTTGTACTCCCACTCCCAAGTATTGACCAGGAGACCGTGTCTACCTCGACGTGTCAGACATCACCACAACGCGACCTTCACGGAAACTGTCACATTGTCATCTGGGACCATTTGCAGTAGAACGGCAAGTGGGCCCCCTGGCTTATCAACTGTGTCTCCCCAACAGTCTGCATCAACTCCACCCAGTGTTCAATGTGGTGAAGCTCTCTCCAGCACCAATTGACCCCATCCCAGGCCGTCGTCCCAGACCACCGCCCCTGCCAGTATTGGTCAATAATGAAGAACAGTACGAGGTGGAGAAGATACTGGACAGCCGCTTATTCCAGCAGAAACTGCAGTTCAAGGTAAAGTGGAAGAGCGACAGTCTGGAAGATGTATTCTGGAAACCACAGGAGAACGTTCGGGCATCATAGCTAGTTCGGGACTTTTACCAGCAGCATCCTAACACACCCAAGGCCATCCGAGGGGTTTATCACATCTCACCAGTTGATACAGCCATTTGGAACTTCTTCTACCCAATGCGTCGAGACGCTGCATCCTAGAGGGGGGGTGATGTCAGGGGACCCCCCATTTGCATCCACTTCCTTTTCCCTTCCTATCCTTTCTCCCTATCCTTTTTCCTTCTGTTCCTTTCATTCTGTTTGCATTTTCAATCACCTGATGTGCCAGAGTCACCTGATGGTCCTTACCAATCTGTTCTCTGGCAATGTCCGAGTTTTTACCCCTTTTAGTTTTTCCATACATCATATCATTTTCCAGTGGCTTATGTGTACTGTACAGTTGACTCCCATGCTGCTGAGCCCCCAGAAGCATCCACTCTGGCATAGGGATTCCTCAGACTTGTTCTCTTTGGATATCCCTCTGCCAGGTGAGTAGCTATGTTCTTAGACACTGTACAGTACTGAATATACTTTGGATATCCCTCTGCCAGCTGTGTGATTGTGCCATAGCCTTCAGAGGTCGCCCTTACATTAACCCCCTCCTAATTCTAGCAGAGTGGTGGAGCATAGCTTTGGTGGACTTCATCATGGAACTTCCAGATGCGCATAGCTACAATGCCATCATGGTGGTGGTGGACCTCTACAGTAAGTGGGCACACTTCATCCCCACTCACACTATTTGCTTCACCATAGGGGCTGCCAACCTCTACTAGAAGAATGTCTGGAAGCTGCACGGTCTTTCTGATGCCTATATTGTGGGCCTCAGTTTGTGGCAGAGTTCACCTACAAGCTGTACCGCCTCCTTGGCATAAAGCTGCACACCTTCATGGTGTACCACCCCCAGTCCAATGGGCAGACAGAGAGGGTCAACCAGGAGCTAGAGCAGTACCTGCATCTGTTCTGTAATGAGTGGCAAGATGACTTGGATGAGCTGCTGCTGGATGTGGAGTTCCAGTACAACAACCATGTCCACATGTTGACTCAGTACTCTCCCTTCTTCCTGGACACTGGTTGCTACCCTTGTATGGGCTTTGAGCCTCATGCATGTCCCTTAGACAACCTGGCTATAAATGAGTTCATAGAAAAGATGAAGGTGGTGCAAGACAAGGCAAAGGCTGTTCTGAGCAAGGCAAAGGATGACATGGCCCGCTACTATGATTGTGGTCACACCTCAGCCCTGAAGTACTAACCCAGAGACTGGGTCTACCTCAATGCATCTAATAGTGGCCTTTGCAGAAGCTGTCACACTGTCATCTAGGATCATTCCTGGTGGAGCTGCAGGTAGGCCCTCTGGCTTACTGGCTGCGCCTCCCAGTCAGTCTGCATCAGCTCCACCCAGTGTTCAATGTAGTAAAGCTCTTTCTGGCACTGGAGGACTCAATTCCAGGCCGCTGCCCCCTCTGTTCCTGGTGGGCAATGACAAGCAGTATAAGGTGGAGGAGATACTGGATAGCCGCCTGTTCAGGCAGAAATTGCAGTTCAAGGTGAAGTGGAAACACTATAGTCTAGAAAACATATCTTAGGAACTGCAGGAGAATGTTCATGCACTGAGGCTGGTCCAGGACTTCTACTAGCAACACCTCAATATGCCAAAGGCTATTTTCAGAGTCTACTGCATGTCACCTGCTGACATGGCCCTCTGGGATTCCTTTTACCCCACACACTGATGATACGACCCAGTCAGTGCTGGCTGCCCGATAAATCAAACAAAGCATGTGACACAGGCACATGACCACTACCAACCAACCGCTAATGACACCGACCATTACTGACAATTGTCTTGACAACTGAGCTGACCTTAGACAATCCAGTCCCCCCTATAGCCCCTGTTCAGTGGCCAACAATTGATTGTAACCGCGCTACCAATAGCCCACTGATCATAAATTTATTTTCCTTCTCTTTTTTTACTTACAATATTCTTTTTTGATCTACTTACAATTTTCTCATATTACTTACAATTTTCCTATTCAATAGCGGCCCCTGGCATGTGGTATCACATGCAACTGCTATGCTTACTATCTCTTACCAGTTTCCCCTTTTTGCTACTTTACATACCTATAAATACTGCTCTGTCAGTCCAGTCCCCACTTCAGACTACATTTCAGATCTCTGTTCACTCACGCTTTGCTACCAGCTGATTTGGGTTTACCCAGTCCAGTCGTCTTCTCTCTCTAACATCTCCAGGCTTAACAGCATTGTTAAGTCTAACTCTTGTTTGCCTTCATTAAGCGCCATATGGGCACCCTAGCTTCATCTTTGTTAAGCACCATATGGGTGCCCTAGTTCTCACCTTTGTTAACGCTAGCACCTGTGGCTAGCAACTTGTATATTCCCATTAATTTCTCCTTTACCACCCTTAAATATGTTAGATGATGACAGGTTAAGTCATCTGACAGCTTAGAGCTCTGAGTTAAAAACTGTTCTGTGTTCCAGTTCCTGCAGTGAACCCTAGTAGCAGTAGTAGTAACCATCTCATGCCTAAAAGGTACTTATATGTAACCTACTAGCTCCTTGTAATTCCTGGTATGGTCACTTCTCCATTTTTAACAGGTTATAGGCCCCGGCACTTCCTTGTGCTTAAGTCAGCCTGCTTACTTAACGGAATTGTGAGTAATAAGTCATATGACTTGCCATGTCAGGGGGATGTGTTAGATGATGACAAGGTCAAGTCATCTGACAGCCTAGAGCTCTGAGTTAACTACACAAAACTATCCTGTGTTCCAGTTCCTGCAGTGAACCCTAGTGGCAGTAGTAGTAACCATCTCATGCCTAGAATGTACTTATATGTAACCTACTAGCTCCTTGTGTATTCCTGGTATGGTCACTTTTCCATTTCTCACAGGTTGTGGGCCCCAGCACTTGTGCTTAAGTCAGCCTGCTTACTTAATAGAATTGTGAGTAATAAGTCATATGACTTGCCATGTCAGGGAGATGTGTTAGATGATGACAGGTCAAGTCATCTGACAGCTTAGAGCTCTGAGTTAACTACACAAAACTGTCCTGTGTTCCAGTTCCTGCAGTGATTTCTAATGTGGCAGTAGTAGTAACCATCTCATGCCTAGAAGGTACTTATATGTAACCTACTAGCTCCTTGTATTCCTGGTATGGTCACTTTTCCATTTCCAACAAAATAACCTTCTGGGTCTTTATTCACAGATCTCTTACACCGCTGCAATTTGGTAGCGACACTAATGGTCATATTGTGCTTCTTACGGTTTGCTCCCACTCCCTTACCAACTCCAACCTCACACCTCCTTAATGGGTTTCTGGGACTTTGCTTGACTCCTCTCACACACATGTAACACTATTACTTGCTAGCTACCCTATCTGGCTGGTCTTGTTGGTTGTTTCCTGCATGGCAGCTAGGCAGCAAGTCAGCACATCATTGGGACACCATTTCACTTCCACTCATCTCTGAGGCATCCCTGGAGATCCACATTCCCTTGCTCATTAGTCTTCCAGGCTCAATTGCTGAACCTTAAGAGCTCAATCATCCATTTCTGGAGTTTGAATGTTCACCTCCAGAGCTCCATTAGTTAGCAGATTTCCCCACTGTACAGTCTGTTCCCATGCTCCCCAAACCCTCAGAAGTGCCCCCTCTGGCATAGGGGTTCCTTAGACTTGTTCTCTTTGGATCTCCCTTTGCCAGGTGTGTAGCTACCCTTGTAGAATATTGTACTGTACTGAATGCATCTTTGGATCTCCCTCTGCCAGCTGTGTGATTGAGCCATAACTCCTGGAGGTTGCCCTGACAAACCACCCTTTCCAGGCATGTTAAGTTATCTGGATTGGCTTTAGCAGTAGGAGTCCAAATTCAACTGGATTGCCAAAGTTCTCAATGTATCAGCTCATTGGGCTGAGCTACTGGGTCATTGTCTTTGACTAGTGCAGGCAGGGCTAGGAACAGTGTAGCATTAACATCATTGTCATTGTCTGTGGTAAAAGGTAGGTTGGCTGCTGATTGACTGATTTGATTGATGGAGGTGAGTTCTTTTGATTGTTTGATTCCTATGTTTGTTGACAATGTTGGTATGGGATAATTGTCATTTCTCTTGAGGAATCTGACATGATAAGATTTGTGGATCTTCGGCATCTTTGGGTCATAGCATCTGTACATCTTTGAGTTGTGACCATATCCAATTAACATGCACTCTATGGCTTGGCCATTGAGTTTAGGGTTATACTGGTTGAGGATGAGTCACAAATGCCTTACACCCTATCTTGCACATGAAAGAGTAGTTGGGAGGACAGTTGTACCACAGTTTTTATGGAGTTTTTCCATGCAAGGACTTTGTCAGGGTTTTTGCATATAGGTGAGCAGCTGTTTTATAAAATTCATCCCACAGATTGTTTGGACATTTTGCAGCCAGCCTCATAGTTCTTGCTTTGCCTTGGAGCATTTGATGCATTCTTTCAACATGGCCCATGTGCTGTGACATAGATGGTGCCCTGTATTCGTGTTTAATGCCTGTGGACAACAACCAGGATTCCATCTTAGCACTATAAAGCTCACCATCATTCCCAGTGCAGTATATGCATATTTCTTTGCCTGTCTCAACTTCATGTTCCTTCTGCCAAGCTTGTAGAGCAGGAAAGGCATCACTTTCTGACTTAAGAGGAACTGACCATGCCATGTTTGTGTAATTTATCTGCTGGCTGCTTGACAACAATGAATTGAACAAAGCATGTGACATGGACATGTGACCACTACTGACCAACCCTTAACAATGATGACTATTACCGACAATTGTCTTAACAACTGCGCCAACCTTGGACAATCCAGCCCCCCCACAGCCCCTGTTCAGTGGCCAATGATCAATTGTAACCATGCTATCAATGGCCCACCAATCATAGTTTTATTTTCCTTCTCTTTTTTTACTTACAATTTTCTTATTTGATCTACTTACAATTTTCTCATATTACTTACAATTTTCCTATTCAATAGTAGCCTCCATCATGTGTTATCACATGCAGCTGCTACACTTACTGTTACTTACCAGTTTCCATTTTTGCTACCTTACATACCTATAAATACTGCCCTGTCAGTAGCTAATCATCATCAAATTGTACCAGAGTCTAGTCTCCACTTCAGACTATGCTTCAGATCTCTTCTCACTCCTGCTTTGCTACTGGCTGATTTGGGTTTACCTAGTCCAGTCACCTTCTCTCTCTTGTCTCCAGGCTTAACAGTGTTGTTAAGTTTAACTCTTGTTCACCTTTGTTAAGCACCATACAGGTGCCCTAGCTTTGTCTTTGTTAAGCACCATACAGGTGTCCTAGTCTCGCCTTTGTTAATGCTAGCACCTGCAGCTAGCAACTCATATATTTCTGTTAACTCCACCTTTATTGCTAAACAACCTTCTGGGTCTTTGATATCATAGATCTCGGCCCCGGCTACAAACCAGTAGTAACACTGACAGCTACACCATTGCTCCTTACCATTTGCTCCCACCTCCTTATTGACTCTGACTACACACATTAACAGGTTTCTGGGACTTTGCTTGACTCCTCTCACCTACACGTAGCGCTACTACTTGCTAGCTACCCTATCTGGTTAGTCTTGTTGGTTGTTTTCAGCATGGCAGCTAGGCAGCAAGGTCAGCGCATCATTTTGGAGCCCACTGCAAGGGGTTCTATAGCAAAATTCCACTGTAAACTTGCCTCCAGGCTAAAAACTGCTTATGGCTTGTTACCGAATCATTGCTCCCCATTATCTCTTTTGATATTCCCCCTTCATTGCTGTTAACACCTTTAACAACTCCACCTCATAATTTTGAAGAGGAACTCCCTACTGCTAGGAAACTTCTTGACATTAGCAAACCTCTAGAGAACTTCCCCGGCTACCACATCAACAACTTCCTCAATGCACCCCTACTGCCATTAACTCCCAATCCCTATTCCCCAGTTCAATCCATGACACCTTTACCAACACCCATTAGCATTACTGCCATGAGTGATGCCCATCTTTCCCACCATATGCCACCCTGTAATGACTCTACCGCACCTAAATGGGATGAAAGTTGCCCTTGAGAGCTTGCCCAGTATTTCTGCAAGCTTGAATATCTCTTAGCAGACTGCACCATTAACAACAATAACCAGAAAAAGGAGTACGCTGCCTAGTATGTGTCTTATGATACTGTTGAGACCTGGCTTGGCTTGCCAGAGTTTAGCAACCATACATATGCCAAGTGGAAAATAGCAGTCTTTTGTTTATACCCTGGAGCTGAGGAATCTGCCTGTTACATCCTCCAGGATCTTGAGCAACTCATAAACTAGACGTTCTCTACTGGCATCACTACAGGCAAGATTTACCAAAACAAGGAACACTGTTTATTCCAGCAAGGCATACCAACTTGTTATGGTCCAAACTCATCCACTGCTTGGAAATCACTCTTTCCAATCACTGATCACTACCTGGAGGACCTTTATGAGGTAGACCAAGTCTTTGAAGCTGCCAAATGGGTTCTGAAGGGTACTGACACCATCACAACTTCAAAGAAACCAATGACCACTAGCGCTAAAGCCCCCACTGTTAACACTGCTGCCCCTATACTGACTACTATCATTAAAAAGGAATCCCTTGACGTTGCCACAGCCACTATTGGCAACACCCTAGCATGCATGGAGGAAAAGATGGCAGCATTGACTGCCAGTAACAGCACTCAGTCCCGCACCTCTCAACCTCCTAGCAACAGTTGCCATTTCTGCAGTGAAACTGGTCACACTATGGTAAGAGGTAATTGTGCTAAGCTGGAAAGCTTCATTGGTCAAGGAAAAATCTGGCAGTCAATGCAGCCATCTTTTCCTCCATGCATGCCAAGGCATTAACGATAGCGACAGTGGCAATGTCCAGAGGTTCCTTTTTAATGATGGTATTTGGTACAGGGGCAGCGGTGTTAACGGTGGGGGTTAGTCGTTGGTTTTTTCAAGGTTGTGGTGGTGTCAGCACCCTTTAGAACCCATTTGGCAGCTTCAAAGACTTGGTCTACCTCATAGGGGTTCTCTGGGTGATGATCAGGAAGGGTGATTTCTAAATGGCAGACAAGTTTGGACCATAACAAAGTTGGTATGCCTTGCTGGAATAAACGGTGTTCCTCATTTTGGTAAATCTTGCCTTTGGCCAAGAGCCAACATGCCAGGCACTGGAAGTCCCTGTAGTAATCCAAGAAGTGTCCAAGAGTAGTGATGCCGGCAGAGAATGTTTGGTTAACAAGTCACTCGAGGTCCTGGAGAGTGTAATGGGTGGATTCCTCAGCTCCAGGATATAAACAAAAGACCACTATCTTCCAGTCAGTGTATGTATGGTTGCTAAACTCTGGAAAGCCAAGCCAGGTCTCTGCAATATCATACGACACATACTGAGTGGCGTATTCCTTTTTCTGGTTATCGTCGTTAACGGCGCAGTCTGGCTAAGAGATATTTGAGCTTGCAGAAGTACTGGGCAAGCTCTCATGGGCAACTCTCATCCCATTTAGGTGTGGTAGAGTTGTCACAGGGTGGTATATGGTGGGAAAGATGGGCGTCACCCATGGCAGTAGTGCTAATGGGTGTTGGTAAAGGTGTGGTGGGTTGAACTGGGGAGTAGTGATCAGGAGATAACAGGGGTAGCAGTGCATCGAGGAAGTTGTCAATGTGATGGCCTGGGAAGTTCTCTAGGAGTTTGTTAATGTTGAGAAGTTCCCTAGCAGTAGCAAGTTCCTCTTCAAGGTTACAAGGCGGAGTCATTAAAGGTGTTAACAGCGAGGGAGCAAAAGGAATAATGGGGAGTGAAGGTTTGGTAACGAGACATAAGCGGTTTTTAGCCTGGAGGCAAGTTTCCAGTGGAATTTTGCTATAGAACCCCTCATGGTGGGCTCCAAAATGATGCGCTGACTTGCTGCCTCGCTGCCGTGCAAGAAACAACCAACAAGACCAACTACATAGGATAGCTAGCAAGTAGTAGTGTTACATGTGTGTGTGAGGAGTCAAGCAAAGTCCCAGAAACCCAGTCAGGAGTTGTGAGGTCAGAGTCGGTAAGGGAGTGGGAGAAGACGGTAAGAAGTGGCGGTACGACCATTAGTATTGCTACCAAGTCACAGCAGTGGGATCTGTGAGATTAAAACCCAGAAGGTCATTAAGAAGTCAAAGTGGAGTTGAACCGAAATATACGAGTCGCTAGCTGTAGGTGCTAGCATTAATGAAGGCTTGACTAGGGCACCTGTATGGTGCTTAACAAAGGTGAAATGAGGGTGCCCATATGGCACTTAGCAAGAGCAACAAGTGCTAAGTTTAACAATACCGTTAAGCTTAGCAAGCAAACAAGAGGAGACTGGACTGGGTAAACCCAAATCAGCTGGTAGCGAAGCGAGAGCAAAAAGAGATCTGAAGCATGGTCTGAAGTGGGGACTAGACTCTGGTACAATTTGATGATGATTAGCTACTGACAGGGCAGTATTTATAGGTACATAATGTAGCAAAAGGGGAAACCAGTAATAGATAGTAAGCGTAGCAGTCACATGTGATAACACATGTCAGGGGCCATTATTGAATAGGAAAATTGTAAGTAATATGAGAAAATTGTAAGTAGATCGAGAAAGAAAATTGTAAGTGAAAATTGTAGGTGAAAATAAATTTACAATCATTGGGTCATCAGTAATGCGGTTACAATTGATCATCAGCCGCCAGTCAGGGGCCATAGAGGGGGCTGAATTGTCCAAGGTTGGCTCAGTCATTAGGACAATTGTCGGTAATGGTCAGTGTCGTTAGCGGTCAGTCAGTAGTGGTCACATGCCAGTGTCATGTGCTTTGTTTGGTTTGTCAGTGTTGGGCAGCCAGTGCTGACTGGGTCGTATCAATGGCAACTCCTTCTGCTATGGGTTCAATGGACCCCAATCCTGTTGTGCATCTGATTGTCCCCACTGCCATGCATGTTCCCTCTGTGGAGAGGCCATCCACTCTGCACAGGACTGTATTGCATGAACTATTCTTCCTGGTCACCACACCTCTCAAACACTGGCACTGGGCATCTGCACTCGCAGCAGCAGGCATGGCAGGTTGCTTCTCTACTGCACTTCATGGTCTGCAGCATGGCCTTTCCATAGGTCTCGAAGCTTTTACATTATCTTGTACCTATTCACCACCTAATTACTACTGTACTCCCAAGCATCATGCCTTTGTACTATCCAAATATACCTCTGAGCAAAACCTAGGATGAGTGTCTGAAGGATACCCACCTGAAATGATTGAGCATCTCTTTGGATTTTACAGAACTGCTCCATTGAACATGGATTGAACAAACTCCGGGCAAACTACGCATCACCATGGACCACTTGCATCCACCCAACAATCCCCTCATTCCATCAGTAAACTCACAAATAGACACCAAGCGTTTTCAGTGTGACTGGGGCATGTTCTATGCATGCTGGCTACTCATTGCAGATGCACCCCCGGGCACAGAGGTGGCAGTCTTTGATGTGGACTCAGCTTTTTGCAACATCCCCACAGACCCTGCTCACCACTTGTTCACAGCCTTGTCCATTGGTGGCAAGGTTGTCCTGGATGGCCAGCTAAATTTTGGCATATCCCCAGCACCAGGCATCTTCAGGTCAGTGGCCAATGCCATTGTATTCATTTATCACGCACACAGAATTGAGGCCGTGCTCAAATGGGTGGATGATTTCATATTTTTCCACTACCTACACACTCACAATGATGGCTCCCCTTTTGACAAGTACGATATAGAGCTAATCTGGTCCATAGCGTTGGACCTCGGGTGGCCTTGGGCCCCTGAAAAATTTGTCCCCTTCTCAACCAGCTTCAAATACATTGGCTTTGAATGGTCCCTAGAGAACAAAAAAGTCACTCTCCCAATAGCAAAACAGGAAACATTCTCACTTACCAGCACTCTTTCGCTTCTGCGCAGGGTTCTCTGCTGGAACTCCTCCATGGTTTCACCATTGCGTAACAAAAGCAGTCTACGAAGACATTCTATGGTGGCGCTCAACCTTACTCGGTGCATGTTCACTCAACATTCTTTGCCCTCCTGATCCTCTTGACATTACCGTACACGTTGACGCATCCACTTCCTGGGGCATCGGCTTCATTCTCAATGGCAAATGGCTTGCTTGGAAACTCCTAGATGGATGGGCTTCCTCCGAGCAAGACATTGGCTGGGCAGAGATGGTCACAATTGACCTGGCAGTGAGAACACTTGTCACTGCAAAATATAAGGATTGCCACATCATAGTTTGCTCCGACAATGCGGGGTGTGTCGGTGCCCTCACAGCAGGCCGTTCTTGCAATGCTGCTTCAAACTTCGTTCTATGGAATATAGTAGCAAATTTCCAGATTCATGCCCTCTGGATCACTGTCACCTGGATACCTACAGCAGAGAATCTTGCGGACCCTCCCTCAAGGGGGATATTCCCTTCGCGCCGTTTATTATACCCTTTCCCACCCCATCTACCTGCGTACCTCAAACCTTATGTGGCTCAAAATGTTACCCACTCTATGCTACCAGCTGACTAATGAGTCTCATGCCCCTCTGTCAGCTACTTCCCTCTAGCCCCTTCCCTCCAGGTAAGACAAATTTCCGATCCACATAAACTCCTTCCTTCACTCCTTCCTTTGTTAACAATGGCAAAAATTGCTGATCTCATTACATCTCTCGCAGCTCGACATATTGATACCTTCCTGCAGACCTCTCCTTGCTCACTTGATACCTCTCCACCGGAACCGGACTCCTCCTCGACTACTCAAACTCATATCGCATTTTCGGGTCCTACAAGATCACACCGCCGGACTCGGAAGGTACATCACACGCCTTATTTCCACTTACCCCCCTTGCGAGTGGAACACACAGACTACGTCAACGAAGTCATCAGTAAAGCATGGAAAAGATCTACCCTCGGCAAACATTCGTCAGCTGTTCACCAATTCCTGACGTTCTGTCAAGAAAATGCAGTTCCTTCCTCCTCGATTTTTCCCTCCTCAGAAGCAGTCCTGTGCCAATCTGCCGGTTTCGCAGGTAAAGTTGCCGGCAAAACAGTCTCAGCGAAATGTGCCGGCATACGTGCATGGCACATACAAAACGGCCCTCCATACATGGGAGGTCTTCAACTCGAATACGTCATCAAAGGAGTTGAGAAACAACGTCCGGCTTCTTCTAAAAGGCCCCTCAGGCCGCCAGTGACGTTGGACATGCTCAGAACTTGGAACTCGCATTGGACTTGTCCTCGCACTTCGACATCTGTGTGTATTTCGCGGCCGCAACCTGCTTCTGGGCACAGATCCGACTCGGAGAATTTCTCCCCGCAGCAGAAACTTCCTTTGATCCTAGTCTCTTCCCCTCATGGTCAGACTTGAAGGATCCATCCTCCTACCTTGGTTCCCGCATCCTACATCTGCCGAACACTAAGACGGGCGGACCGAAAGGTGAAGATGTAATAATCTCGCGTCAGTCATTGACAGATCCCATTGCGGCCCTCGAGCGACACTTTGCGACCAACTTCCAGAGCCTTACAGAGCCATTAGCTGCATACAGAAATCAGACTGGATTGCTGGTTCCTCTCACACGCCGAAAGTTTTTGGGTCGAGTTAATGCGATATTCAAATCTCGCCATTTTCCAATTATCTCGGGCCATTGCCTCAGAATTGGAGGCACAACTCATCTCCTGCTTGCAAGAGTACCCCCCGATGTCGTGAAGATTCTTGGCCGCTGGACTTCTGATTCATTTCTTCGTTACTGGCGATCCTTAGAACTCATAGCACCTCTCTACATAGAACTTCTCACCCCAATATTGAGGGATTCTGGTCTCTTACAACTTCGCTCTTTAGGGGTTATCGGCTTACGTTCATACGCGCGATACTTCCTCACGTCGCGTCTTCGACCTGGGTTTATTCTCGCCGATCCCGCTACCCCCTATTGAGCTTGCATCACGGGCGCAGCTAGGCCCACCATGACATGTGTGTACGTAGTTCTGAACAATACATTCTTATTTCTCGCTAGACCCAGAATGAGAGCTCGAAATTTCTTACTCAAGTACGATCGAGCTCGATCGTACTATACAGTCCTTCAGCCACCGGTTTCCCTAAGTGGAGCGTATTTCCGATTCCCGCCCCTCAGTTCTTCTATTGAGACTGAGAGTGCGTTACATCGTTATTATGTTGATTCCTTCTAACTTACGCTCTCCTGTAGACTATCGACTTACTTAGTGCTACAGGTTCAATATAGTTCTTTTATTGAGACTGAGGACTATCGACTTACTTAGTGCTACGTAATCATATGGCATGCTTGGAGTGTCTTTAACAGACAAAGATGGGTGTTTGTCACAGTGCTTTCAGTTGGACTGTGTATCTGTTCTTTTGGTATGTCCTGTGATTGAGGACCTCGATATCATCAATAGCTCAACCACCATCCTGTGAAGGGACTATGCTGGGATACTTGATCACCTCCTCCCTCTTCTCTGAAGGACAAGGTTGGAACAGCGGGGATCCAATCAAGCAACAATCATTCGTTAGCTCAAACGTAAACAAAAACTACAATGACTTTGGCTATGTCTTTTTTGGATTGTCCTTTTGTACCAATCTAGTGGCTACACTATTCTTTGGATCGACTTTATGGTAGGTGTTTCCATATTATTTTGTCCGGAACCAGAGTCATATCATAGATAGGGGACATCACCAATTCCTTCAAACGCTTCAAATCTCTCATAAAAAACTCACCGGCCTACCAGGGCGCATCTTGGTTCTTCTCGTAGAATCTGGAGCTATCTACTGTGTTCTCCAGGTACGATCTAGGTTATATCTCGTTCTCAATCAGACATCCACTTTTTAACAGCTCATAATGTTTGCCATTCAATTGATTCCGCTTTTTAAGACCGTTGATGTCCCACGACAAGTCTTCTATCTAGTTTTTATATCCTTGTATAGGAACATATCTGTGAGCTACTGTCTCTGACGAAATCAGTGGTTTACATGCTGAATATTATTACTGACAGTTCTTTTACCCAACCTTGATAATTCTTCTTATCAGGGAGGTTTCTTCTGTTGAGACAAATTGCCTTATAAGCATCTGAGGAGCATGCATGTCCCCTCTATATGACCTCAGGCTGGAAAAGAGTGCCCAGATGCATGGTCTATGATGGAGGAGCCCAGGTAACATAGAGATGGGGGGACAGGTTGCGTACCTTGATTGAGTTCAGAGTTTTTGTTGTACTGGTAAAAGATGCTACAAATATAGGTTACAAGCTCATCGGCATGGACATACAGTTCATTCAAGGAAGCACCAAGGTCGATCTTTAGCCATATACAATAATGAGACGGTATGCCGAGCAAGGAATTTATGCATGGCTAGATGGAGCAGCCACTTCTGTGAATACTTTTCACTTGCAAGAATACTACTGACGAATAGTCGGTGCAGGGCCCAGTATTTTTTTTTTCAGGCATGCTTGTAGATTGGAAAACGGACTCTTCGACGGTGTATCCCAAATATGCGCCTCACGTTGTCTGTCACTTAAAGCCGTTTTGAATTTGAGTCGTAAGGATCAATCCGCAAAAGCATTGATCTTTTCCCAGTGTGACATGAAGTCTATTCTTGTCGCCCATGCATCATCAGCGTCCTCCTGCACATGGTTGACAGCGTTTGTTTTCATGATAATGTATTATATCATTCCGCGAAATTTTGTCCAAGGCTACGATACCTGCATGAAGAGCTCCCGTGAAAAGAGACGTGAAAACAGTTATATCTATTATACAAGACTTGCAAGTTACGACTTTGTCCATGATGATTGCCTGGGTCATGTTGGACATTCAAGGAAACATGGGCACTATCGAGAACAGGGCCTCGGACATGACAGGGCATCCTTCGGATGGAGCAGCCTAATTGAGATAGTGATAAGAGAAAACGAAGAGTACAGCTCTCGATTGCGCTGGAGATTGATGTAATAACTCCGTAAGTGTCGCTGTGATGTTTTCGAACTTGGTTAGTCTCCGCCCTCGGCAGGACAGTATGTGCTTCTTGATGGGTCATTAGGGGAGGTTCTGTCATCACAGAAAGATGACGGGAGGATGGACAGTAGCTGCTTCCGGAAGACAAGAGACAAGAGAGCTGGATAATCGGGACTTCTGTTAGGATCACGGTCGTGATAAACAGATTTATCAATTTACCATATTTTACCATCATTTTTGCATTCCTCTGTATTTTCAAGCTCCGCTCACCATTCCAGCCCCTGACCACCAGTCATGTCGACGCGTCAAGCTCCTGGCTCTAGCATAGCTCCCCTTGCTCCATCTATGAATTCCAAGAAAAGGAACACGTCAGAAGTCGGTGTAGACCTTCAAAACTCAAGATCTTTGAAAAGAATGAAAAGGGACGATGGTACCAGGGACAAAAAGAAGAGGCCCAGGAAGAAGAGAAGAAAGTCGTCCGTTGTGACCACCGTGGAGCTTGATCTTCGTCCACGGTCGAAATCCAGGAGTGAGACAGTAACAACACAGGATTCGGCGCAAGAAGAGATTGATGTGATGCCTGAAAACGTGCTCAACGAGGAAGTGCAACCTTCGAAGGATCTTAGTCACGCAGAAGATATAGAGAACACGACTCCTAGAATTGCAAGTCTTCACTGCCGCCTTTTTTATGTGCATTGTTTCGCTTAAAACTGCCTTTCAGTCATATGCCGACAAAGGCAAGGGAAAGGCGAAGCAAGAATCTTTGCCACCCGGTGCAGAATCCCCAGAAAGCCAAATGGCGCGATTGCAGCAAGAACTCGAAGTTCAACGTCTGGTAGGTCCACGATATTATTTTTTAACCCCTTGTTATTCACTCTTCCGCGATTACAGCTCCTCACACAACATCAGTCCCATCTAGCTCAGGTTCACCAAGCGCTTACTTGCCAGATTTGCCTTGATCTGTTGCACAAACCCTTCGCTCTCGCGCCTTGTGGTCACATCGTCTGTTATCCTTGTCTTGTCCGGTGGTTTACAGCTCCAGAAGTATCTGGCGAGCTCCACAGCCTTCAAGAAGACGTGATTGGCCTTCCGGAAACCTCACACTGCCATAAGAAGAAAAAATGCCCTGTATGTCGTACACATATCATTGAGCGTCCTGTCGAGGTTTGGGGCGTAAAGAGCATGGTCACTGGGCTTGTACGTAGCGGGTTGGTCGAATTGCCTGCGCCTGTACCCGCTCTAGAGTCTGAAGCTTCAACGTCGTCAATAAACGACGATCCATGGCGTAATATTTTCCACAACATAACCGCAAATCGTTTCTTTTTCGATGTCTTGGAACCGCGTCCACCGCGTCCACGGCTTGGTGTTGAGAGGCTTGAGGAAATGGGCATGTACGATGCAGACGATGGCGGTATCTATAGGTGTATCGAATGTATGAACGAGATCTGGCGTGGGGTGTGCACTCATTGTCATCGAGAATACCCTGGGCACCAAGCTAGTGCAGATGACGAGGATGACGAGGAATTGGAGTTCGATGCAGGTGGGGAGTTCCGCGATATTCTGCATATGTTTGCACATGCGCCGAACACATATCTTGGGGATGATGGGGAATACATAGACTCGGACTCGGAAGTTTCAGCTGTTATGTTCGGTGAAGATATTGACGACGAGGAAGACGAGGAGGGTGGACATGATCTTGTTGAAATACCCAGAGCTCATAATCCAGCGCACCCTGACCCACCAAGGACGTTCAATCGGCTATACCATAACCCGCCTGATCATCTCTTCCCAATTGTTCGCCCTACCGAAATTGAAGAAATTGCACATCTTGACGAAGTTCAAGGGGTCGAAAGTGGGGATGAATCGGACGAGTACGAAGACAGCTTTATTGATGACTCAGAAGTACCACTCCCAGCACCATCTCCTGAGCCATCATTGCATTCAGATCGCCGGAGACGTCGCTCATCAAGGCGGGCTCGGGGCCACATCTTATATGGTACTGACGAAGAAGACAGCGATGTAGAGGTCGTTCTGACAGAGGGAGCTGCGACTCGAGCGACTAGATTGAATCGGCGCGTGTCGAACCGTGGTGGTATTCAGAATGCTATTACAGTGTCTGATGAAGATGAAGAGCTTTCAGAAGATCTTCTGCCAAGTAGGATCACTGCTCGACGTTTTTTAAGAAACCTTTCAGATGACGATGACAGGGAAAACGAGTAAGTCCCAGTCTTTCCCTCCAAGAAATCCTTAATAATATGTCGGATTCAAGGGTTCTTTGGGACGAAGAAAATGGCGGCGATGACCTCAATGACGAAAGGTGAACTGTTTTTAGAGACCACTCGTTTCGCTGCTCATCTCTCTCTATCTTTCTAGAACTTACGAAGACGATGGTTCAAGATCGGGTCCTTCGTCACGTCTATTGGGATTGATGCTACAGCAAGATATTGAGGACGATGAGAGTGAGGGTGAGGATGAGGGTGAGGGTGAGGAGGATGAGGATGAGGGTGATGAGGATGAGGATGAGGGTGAGGATGAGGGTGAGGATGAGGGTGAGGGTGAGGAGTGGTAGTGCTATGGCTTCCCATAGCTTACGCGCATGTCACTTCGATGTGCGTGAGTACAATAACTTGGCATCATTTTGGACATTACATACAATATTCTTCTTGCAATCCAATGGATTGTCATCACGGTCTTGTTCTTTTAGGAAAATCTTCTGCCATTCTTCCTTATATATTTCTATCCGTTCGTCTGTTTTTGCCCTATAATCGTTGTCAATGAAAGTCGCACCATCCATTGAGGCCTAGACATGGTCCAGGGGGGGCTACGACGCTCTGATGGAAAACCTCGACTAGCTATCAAGGCAGCCTTCGCCGCCCACATTTTCAACCGTCCTAGCAAAATATGAAAAGGACATGAATCTAATCTTATCTAATCAGGTTGTCGAATTAACAACTGTGACATCAGTTCTCCAATTCTCTGTTTCTAGAACTCAGGAACAACGTCGACGTATTTGCAACTCTTCTGGCTCTGACAACAGTGATCAATAACTATAGGCAGTGCAGGACGCTCCCTTGGAAACTGCAGATGTTTGAATATATATATAACTAGCAGCCTTCAAGTTGGGACTGGGTGTGTCTTCCGCACTGCCGCCTCATCGTTTAGGACCTATCGGATAGTATACGGTATTTAGAAAAGTTGTGCCACATTCTTACAGCAAGGTGACATCACCTCTTATTTTAGCCTCAAATTCCATGAGGATGCAACGTGGCTTTACTGCTCTGTTGATCACATACAATGCAATCAAACGCGCTGCAGGTGGCAGGAGCTTGCTTAATGGTGAGCACATCACACATGTACGCTCGTGAGTCGTGACTAGTCTGCATATCTCCTCAACTGACACCCAACTCGACTGAATCTCCACTCATACTATCCATCATCAAATTGCTATCTGTGTTCCAAATTACTCACGGCCGTTTCTGCCCATGCAACACTGTCCTAGTATTGTTCAGCTGCGACATACGCAACAACCATCATCGTCCCGTAGTCGTGCACCTTCAATACACTGGTTATTTAGAAGCAACATCCCTCGCAGGCGCAGTTCGTTTCTTCCAGCCGACTTACAGAAGAGGAACTTTTTTGGAATGGGAGAAATTGTTAATGTAATATCAAACGTCAGTAGATGCTGCAAACCCGTGTTGCTGGTGATCGATTCTTGTTCTATAGCCAGCACAGACAGTCCGTTCTCTTACTGAATCGCGCAGGCTTCTGGAGGAAGCTCGACAAGAGATTGCAGAGAGTAGAGAGCGTTCGCAAATTCGGCCCAAACATACGTTCTCCCGACTTCCCGGATTCTTCCTTCGCAAGGCTGAGATTCGAGCTCTTGAACGAGCGCTGGAGGGGGAGCCCTCGTTTACCATTCTTTTCGGTGCAAGCTCCACCGGCAAGGTTTGGATGTTTCCCGTGTACTTCGTCGGTTGATATACTTATCTGCTTCGCAGACTGCATTGCTTAGGGAAGTTCTTTCACGCGAGCGTTATCACGTCCTTCATTTCGATCTACGTATTGCTGGGTTTGCGGACCTGTCAAGCCTCTATCAAAGCTTGAGTCAGCAAATGGAACTCTATTTCGAAGAAATAGCTACCAAGATGCCGGGGTACGAAGAGTTCCAGAGGGAGGCATGGAGCTTCAAGGTGACGACCCTTATAATTAGTTGCTTAGTCCATCCCAACACTTTACTGACAGTTCGACCGTCACAATGTGCGAGGCCCATCCGATACGTCTAACGAAGCAAAACCAAGTCCTGTTAGAACCAGTGATATCGCTCGACTCATGGAATTATTTCAGGTATGCGAGTGTTCAGGCTACATTCTACATATTTGAAATGGTTGTATGCTGCAGAGCTCACTTCTGAAGTATTGGGAGTTTCAACCCCTAGAAAACAGTGACAATCACAACCATAGCCAAGGAAAACGCCGACAGTCGTCTGACAATACGTCTGAACAAACACACGTTGACCCAGGTTCAAATACAACATCCAAACTCTGGACGTTTCCAAAGTCGTTCAAAGGAAAGAGAAGAGAGTCCCCGAAGCCTGCAAGGACGTCGAATATTGAAAACGGTCCTGACAAGCGGACTAACAAACCGCTCAAGAAAATGCCGGTCGGTCCACTTCTTCATTATGCGCTGAGAGGCAGAACCTGATCCCGTGGACGCGATATAGGTCATTTTCTTCGATGAAGCACATAAACTGTTGGTCTTTGCATGCCCCACTAGCACGCTTGGACTTACCCTCCTGCAGGCCAGCTCTAATACACTCAACGGGCACAATGAAGTGCTTGCTCGATTCTATGCTCGTTCTGACAAAGCAGGATCGTTTATGCCATGTTATACATGCTACGAGCGATCCGTTCTATCAGACGTGGCTGAGGCAGTTCAACGTTATGCAGCACTGCAAGGTAAGCACGTTAGTATCCCATAGCCCATCTCTCATTAGTACTTCGCCTAGATCATGACTATTGGAGATTGTTCAAGGTCGGAGGCGAAGGCTTATTATCGTGAACAATTGTTACCACTAGTCCCGGAAAGGCTACGCCTAGGGCTGAAATTTGAGGCTCTTTATGAGGCATTTGGTGGGAAGCTGGCACATTGGCGCGACTATGTAACCGATTATGGTAGGCTTTGTCTCTATTTTACTTCGACTTGTGTTTACTCTCTGACTCTCTTATTCTAGTGAATTCCAATGGAAAAACTGATGGTATGTGATCGGACTTGTTCAGCAGATCGTCGTAACCCATCTGTGTATCAGTCAAGCAAAGCTCTCATTTTTTACAAGCCCATGCTCTACTCAATCTTCATATTATTCACTCTTCACAATCCTCCAATGCTCAGGAAGCAGCAACTTCAAACCAAGCCGCCAACACGAGTAATCCTGAATCATTGCACCCAGGACTGGGGCCGGCCGGGTTCAAAGTTTACCCTCCTGTCACACACCCGCCCGCCCTAAACGAAGACGACCGTTCGAACACAATGATCGCAGGTTACTACTCAGCAGACTTCACGGCAATGCAGTTGCTTAAAGTCATGAGCCGCCTCACGCAGCCCGATACGACGTACATCCCCTACTTTCTGCTCTGCCGAGAAATGGGCGTGCGTGCTGTCGATGGCATGATCAAAGGTCGCTTGTTAGACCTCAGATGGACCGAGACATTGACTCGGGAGGGCGGAGAGGACGTAAGAGCACATAGTGGAGTGATGAGCTCCGTGGGAGGTCCGGGAGGAATCCCAAGTTACTCCCCGCCAGGGGTTGATCCAGTTGTTGGGGATATGATGTCCCAGGCATCTGAAGAAGGTATGATACCCGTGCCCGAGCACGAGCTTGGACAGAGGGACATCTACGAGGACGTTCTGGAGGTGGTTGGGCCTAAGTTGGTACCGACGACACCGATTATGCGATATGCGATGCATGACGTAGTCCAAGAGTATGAAGACGATCAATCGGTTTCCGAATATGCTTCCTTGGCTGACATCGACGAATACTAATACACGAAGTATGAGATGGTTTCGTTCATTCTTTCCGTAGCTGATAGATTTCCAACCACATTTTGTATCATTCTCTGTTCCCTTATGTTCCATCGACCGCTATCATGGTGTTACCAACATGTGTATAATGTACTTTACTCGAGCCCGGCATATTTGACATCCGCATTGGCATCCAACCAAGCTAACCATCTCTTCAGATAACTGCCGCCATGACATATAGTTGATGAGTCGCCGACAACACACTACGACGAGAAGGTGAGAAAATTCAGATCGGCCAGAATAATATGGATCACAAGCATACCAGATGGCGTTTCGCTCTTGTCATGGCCACTATGAAAGTGTGGAATAAATCATCGGAAATCGTCTGGATGAGCACACAACCTACCATTGAGACGTCGTTTCTCCTTTAAAAAGCCTACCTCTCTCTGCGAAAGAAAGAATTGATATTTTTTCTTTGGTTAAGGTGTGCCCTACCTACCTTATCATTACTGCGCACGAGACTTATAATGACTGCCTCTTTTTCTCGGCCTTGCATTCCGTCGACGCTTCCTATTTCGAGCTCCATCCCATACACAGGACGCAGGAGAGACGATAGGAGAGACACTTGAGCTTGATATCTGTACAATGAACAGTTCGCGTCAGCATCCTCGATAGATTTGACAAAAACGGACGTACGGTGTAATAACAGCGATTTTGTCAGGAGGGAGTCCGACTTCCACCTTTCCGACATAGGACATTAACCACTGCTTGACATGCATCTGTCAATTATGACAACCTACCAATTTCTCGATCCAATTTTTTACGATCGTCGCCTCGTTTTCGTTACATCGACTACCCTCATCACCATCACCATCTACCCTCTCAAAGTACTCGCAACCTGCGGTGTCAAAGAACACCACAGGAGTCTCAAGTATTTCCTTTTGATCGTCTTCATTGTCCGCCTGGGTATCCGGAAGGTCTGCCAGGAGATGACCTTCTACTGAGGTGTGGGATATCAGTTTAGATGAATACAATGTTTTCGATGGAAAGGCGCAGATCTGTGAATGCATCCTGAAAGATAATCAACACCTTTCCAGTTTAACGTTGTAGGACCTACCGATACTGGATGGTAAGCATCCGCTTGATGCTCCCCCCATACATGTCTTCGAGGCGATCAAACAACGTGGTCTCCAACGTGCGCGATGGACGCAGCAGGGGTCGAGTAGCCTTCGGGGGCATGGTTGATGGAGGTGGTGGTAGTGAGGATTGTGACCTCTCAGTCTCCTCTTCCCTTCCGTCAGAATCGCTGTCAGGCGGAAAGTCTGATACCTCGTCTCTTTGGGCTGGCGAAGAAGCTGATGAACATTTTGCCTCGTCTGCTTTAGCGGGCTTCGAGTTCAAAGTGCTCTTGGTCTTCTTCTCATTGTTTAGTGATAGAATGGTTGGCGGTAATTGCATTGGGTCGCCAGCCAAAATGAGTTTCTTTGCCTTGAATATGGGTATCCAGCAGACCTGGAAACACACGATGAGAGGACATTGAATTGACGACTATCAGGTGTCTGCTTACAGCTTCCAGAGCTTGTGTTGCTTCATCGATAATGAGAACGTCAAAATCATGATCTATGAGTTGACGCCCGCCGGCAGAATGGCAAGTTGCCAGTACTATCTTTGAACAGGGTGAGATAATGCAGGATTGAAATATCAAGAAAAAAACACGACCTGTGAATCCGAAAGGACTGATTTCACAACTCCACCTTCGCGTTGCCGGTATCTGGAACTTCATTGAGTTTCAAGAAGAGGAAGTCACCCACTGTCGTTGACCCACTCTTTACGAAGAGCCTTTACATCATCCCACAACTTCTTGCGTTCTGTGCCTTTGGGGCGCTTCCCTTTAGCGCCCTTGCCTCTTCCGGAAAGCACAGCTAAAGTCTCCTCGAGCTCGTTTTTAACATCTTTTGCCAGTGTCGCCTGCAAACCCAGTCATGAATGCATTTCTTGTGGGGTTCGTCAATTCACTTACTTGATCTGTTTTTGTTGCTTTGATTTCCAGCGTAGAGTCGAGGATACCCTCATGAGACATCACGCGCGCCGGATGCCCAACCCTAGTCACCTTCAATCGTTCTCCTTTTTCTGGAACCGGAAGCGCTAGTAGGCGTTCAAGTATGTTGTCGACAGATAAATTGGATGCTCCACAGACGAGGAGCTTGAGGGGTTTGGGATTGTACGAGGAGCTAGAAGTCAGCTGACGGATGAGTTCAATGAGAGTGTGTGTCTTGCCAGTTCCTAGTTCTAATTAAAAACTTGGCATGAAAGAGATGGAAAAGGCAAGAACCTGGAGGTCCGTGGATACAACCTACTTCTGGAGACTCCAAGCAGAGTCTGATTGCCTCTTTCTGACTGTGATTGAGGCTGTCGTCGAAGAACTTTATATCATAAATGGTCTGTTTTGGAGAACGAGTAACAACACCCATGAGAACTTTTGTGAGATGTATTGACTCAGGCGGCGCCTTTTCGTCCTGATGGTCTGTGAGCGATCGAAGGATGACAATGAACTCTAGCGACATACTTTTTGAAGAATAAGGCGTCTTTCCAGCCGTTCTAGAGCCTTTTCCATCCTGAGGCGATTAAGAAACAAAGGAGGACTACGACATAGGCCAGGAGATAGCTTACCGGTCATATGTAACACTGTTTGCAAGCTTCATTACACGACACCGTTCGGGTAGATCTAAGTCCTCAGAAAAAGGACCCGACGAGTCCACCGCAATGACAATCTTCGTGTCAGTAAGCTACAGAGTTCACTTAACACCGGAAAGATATACAAAAAGACAAAGACCCACACCTTGTATACAACTCCCTCTGGCCTGGATCCTTTGGTCTCTTCCGCTGTGGGTTTCTTGGCTTTTTTTGTGACACTAGACACATTGGCCTCTATTCTTGCTAGATCTCCTGGCCTTATTAAAGCCGTCAGATTTGTTAATAAAAACTAACGATAAAATAGTGCTTACCGGAAAGTATGTGGAGGAAAGACCGGGCTCGTATGATATGCTGCTGGTCGTTCTAACTCTATCAAGCTGCCCTTGTCATAATATCAGCACTCTTAGATAATACAATGAGAAACGGGGCTACGTTTTTCCTCCCAAGCCAATGTTAACCCCGACGACCCCTAACCCGCACAATGCCAACCCTTTCTGTTCAAGAAGTTTGGGTCCACACTTAGAAAGGAGCAGGGAACTGCGCTCTATCTCTGCGTCGCGTTCATCCTTCAGAAGCAACCGCTGGCGATCTAGAAACACCGCTATCTGGGAATCGGTAGCCATCTGACTTTCTCAGCCAAACAGTGAGTGAGCGCCTAATCCAAGGAGGATCAATTCGATCAAATTATGACGATCTTATCGCGATGATACATATATATCAAGTGACCAACTCAGTATTTATATCGACAAGACTATTCGTTGACGAAGTTGTCATCTTCGCACAAGCCTCTTGAGATGTCTTGTGGCTGTCAATCCGCAACCCAGAATGCTGGACCGGTCTGGCGTCCTAATGATAAAGTCAAACCTACCCCGTCTAGGCCCGACGTTGAAATCTATCGACCAGATATCCTTGAAAACATCGAGGAAACACTGAAGGAACTGGATAGTGAATTGAGAAAACTAAGTCTGGATATCCATGGTATGTGTCCGACGTTTGTTGGTCTTCTAGCTGATCGTCATGGGAATAGCTCATCCCGAGTTGAAATTTGCCGAACAGTACGCGAGCAATTCTATTACTTTGTTCATTGCCTACTATACCTAAAACAGTTATGCACACGATGTTCTCACTGAGTTTATGGCGAAGCATGGTTTCGAAGTCACGAAACACTATCACTTGGAAACAGCTTGGCGCGCGCTATTTACCAATGGGGAAGGTGGAAGAACGATCGGAGTCAACTCTGAAGTATGTGCTGAGAAGGTTTGTTTGAAACAAATCTTGATTACAGTGTTTCTTTGTGTCAGATGGACGCTTTGCCTGGAGTAGGGCATGCATGTGGACATAATTTGATCGCGATCTCAGGTATGGAGAAGGGGAAAAAATCTTGGGCAACTATTCTTGATCATTTGTTCAGGCGTCGGTGTCGCGATCGCTATTAAGAAGGTTCTCCAAAAGTTTAACATCGCAGGGAAAGTTGAGCTTTTAGGGACACCTGGTAGGAACAGTCGCCCATCTATAGAACGACTTGTCATTAATTTGAATTCGTTTAGCGGAGGAAGGAGGTTCGGGGAAAGTCATTCTTTTGGAAAAGGGTGCTTACAAGGACATGTCCGCTTGTCTTATGTTTGCCGTTCCCCTAACTTTACTCTGTCTATGCTGAGTTGGATATGATTGATAGGTGTCACCCTGCTCCTGGACCAGTCGGGTCCGTGAGTCTCTCCAGCTGCCTTGCCATGCATCGGATCGAGGTGGAGTACCAAGGACACACGTGAGATAAATGACGATGCGCGCTTGACTGCATACTGACAAGTGCTCCGAGTGCTCATGCTGCCTTGTCGCCCTGGGAGGGTCAGAATGCCTTGGATGCAGCCGTCTTGGGATACAACAATATTTCGGCACTCCGTCAACAGCTTTTCCCAACTCATCGTGTTCATGGAATTATAGAAGGCAAAGATTGGGTGCCCGGAAGTGAGTTGTCCAAATATGTAATTGCGCTTGACATATCATGTTCTCTCGTCTTGAAGTCATTCCCGACAACGCCAAGATGGTGTACGGAATCATCTTTCGTCTAAAAGTCGCATTGACAGATATCTCGAATGTCTAGTTGTTATGTGCGTGCTCCAACACGAACTGAGGCGCAAGCCAGTTTAGAGCGAGTACTTCCATGCTTCGAGTGAGCAAAGTTTCTTCCCGTATTGCTGATTAATTAGTTCAATGAATTTTTGCTAGAGCGGCGGCGCTGGCAACGGGTTGTAAGGTCAAGATAACAATGACAGGCAATACCTTCGACCTTCGACAAAATCCAGTTCTAGGTAAAAGAAAGACGTACATTTTCGCAGAAATCATTAAATTGGACTCTAAGGTAGCGAAGTAGCAAACCTGACCACCGCGAAGTACGGCGCAATTGACTACGAGTGGGGAATTAAAAGCGCTTCGACTGACTTCGTGAGTACAGAGACACGGGTGACATTGAAGCATTGACGAAGACCATTTTTCAGGGAAACGTCACTTATGGTATACCCGATCTGATTGTAATGACATCATAAAGACTGAATGTACATCAGCCATTCCAGCACTTCACCCTGGCTTTGGTACGTTTACAATGTCTATTTTCTACGCCCAGATATACAGCTCTCACATGATCTCAACTTTAGCCATACCCACGGTCGAAGATGGTGGTAACCACACGATTCAGTTCGCGGAAGCGGCTGCCACTTCAAAGACGCACTACGCTTGCATTGATGTGACGAAAGCTCTCGCTGCTACAGGTGTTCGAGTCCTCATTGATGATGAATTTCTAGCCAAGGTGAAATCGTTATCCAGTATGCACAAAATTATTATTGACTCTTCTGTACAGGTTAAGAAGGCGTATGATGAAGATGTCGAAATTCAGAAGTACCTTGCAGGTAACTGACATTTTAAACATGTCCGACAAATCTATCAGTGTAACCGTGGTAAAACAAACAATTGTGACAAACCTAAGCAACCACATTTGCTTGCAAGCCGTTTAAAAAAGATTTTTTTTGAGCTCAGTCATCTTTCGAGTAAGGAAGTAGCATTGTAAATCCATGGCATATTGAAAAACGGTGTCTGACGATATGATAAGTACAAAAGGATTATCACTAATAGTACAGGGGAGAAAGTCAAAAACGGCTTAGATTTGGATGCACATTGACATCACGAGGCCTCAGACTTCACCTACTTCATAAACAAGCGGACCAAGCTTTTTAACCTGGTATCGAGTTCTTCCATGGTGGCCCCAGCGGCTGGCCAATAGGAACATACGGCTGAAGCTCCCCTGAAAGCAGTCACTCCCTTGGTCCTGACTGCGACTGCCATTTTCGTTTCAATAGTGTTGGAAAATATTGTAGGAGAATCGATACTACAACCCAAAACCTCAGTGCGGGGAAGGAGATCGCCCCTTCCAATGCATCCCAACGTGGATGCTGCGAGGAACAGTCCGCGGTCTTCGAATACACGAACAGGACGGATAGGAGATATGAACGTCTCCGATGCTACGAATTCTCGAGCCCCTGGCTCCTTGTTTGTGTTGATGCGGAAGACCGAAAGGGTACATTCAGAACGTGCTTGATAGCGTTGCAAATAGACTACAGGGCGCAAAACCAGTACAAAGGTGCAGCTTAGTAAGCGCCGGAAGAATGAGTGGTCGAAAGAAGTGGTAATTATTTTCCTGCATCAAGATGTAGAGCCTGAGGTAAGTGAGGCTAGGTAAAAGTAGATCTCCTCAGTTCCTTCAGGAGGACGATGTTCATGGACCAGAGCACTAAGATCGTCCTACGTCTTTGCCCATAAACAACGTCCTATCTCTAGAGTCTGCTTCTGTTTCATTTTCCACGAATACATGGGCAGTTTCATCTTTGACAGGACTGAGAGACGGATCTGATTCGATTACATTGGACCCATTAATTGGTTTCTGTCGATTGTTTCAGCGTAATGTTCAAATTTAGGTGAAAGACCCGGGCCCTACTATACCAATTTTTATTCTTCAGGAAGCCCTAGTGTCGATCCGAGTTTCCAACCAAGAAAAATTAAGGATTGGTTGTCACAGCGGCCGTACGTGCTTCTGTTGTCCAGCCACGAATCGACGAGTAGCCGCCCATTCGAGCTAAGGTCACGCAGTTGGTCACAACCAGACTGAAAAGTTGAGGCAGTGTAAAAATGCCGGGTCAAAGTCCGTAACAGTCCCTGGCAAGCGCTCAAGAGAGAGGGAGGGCCAATCAAGAAAAGAACGCACGTGGCGGAATGCTTGAAGTCGGAACACGCGACGCGCCGAAATACGATCACGTGTTGGTAGTTCGTTCTTCCTCAAGTAATAGCTCTTGGCTGCTTTCTTTGAGAAGAATACCTCATTTGACCATGGCGTCGGCATTTCTCGACCAGTATGAAACACTAGACGTCATTGGGAATGGCTCATTTGGGATAATCAGGAAAGTAAGGCGGAAATCTGATGGTTTGGTGCGTTACTTTATGCGACATTTTCTTGCCTTTGCCTTTATTCAGTACGCGCAGGTTTTTGCACGTAAAGAGTTGAACTTTGAGCGGATGAATGAACGAGACAGGAAACAAATTGTCGCCGAAGTGTAGGTTCTCCGGTCGGACTGATATCACGGAACTATACACTAACATGCCTGAAAAGGAATATCCTCAAAGACCTAGGACACGACCATATTGTACGATATCATGACCGCTTTGTTGATAGGGATGCCGGAATTCTCTACATACTTATGGAATACTGTGGTGGAGGCGACTTGTCGACTGTGATTAAGCAGGCTGCCAGGACAAACCGCCCGATATCCGAAGACAAGATCTGGAGCTATTTTCTTCAAATTCTTTTGGCGCTCAATCATTGCCACCATCCGAATGGTCATGCAAGAACTAGTAGTAGTGGTAATAACGTGTACGACAATGCGGGAACGTCGACTCGGGCTCAGATTTTGCATCGGGACTTGAAACCTGATAATGGTATGTCCAAACGACGACATTCCAGTCCGTGTTTCACTGAAATACCATTCAAGTTTTTCTTGACACCGCAGACAAAGTCAAACTTGGCGACTTTGGCTTATCAAGGGCTCTAACTCAAACAAATTTCGCCAATACCTATGTTGGAGTGCGTTGAATGTCCTTACTGCACGTTGTATGCATGTTAATCATCTTACAGACACCTTATTATATGTCCCCAGAACTAATGCAAGAAAAGGCATACGATACGAAATCTGATATATGGTCCCTCGGCTGCGTGATTTACGAGTTATGCGCTCTTAAACCTCCGTTTCACGAAGCCAAGACGCATCAGGAACTTAGCAACTTCATAAGGTGGGGTAATCTATGCTTTCCACAATTTCTTCGTCGTAACTCTGGCCAGAGCTGGCCGAATCCCACCACTTCCTCGGGGATACTCCCAAACTCTCGCTAGTGTCATCAAATCCATGTTGAACCTCAATGTATGTTAGCTTTTATTCTCGATTTCATCCCTTTCTCAGCAACTTAAGCCTGCTATGCGCCCATCCGCCGCCCAATTACTCCAACACGAACGAGTCTCATTGACCCTTAAAGTCATCGAAGCTGAGAAGATGTAGGTCTAGTCGTTTTTTGGAAGCCGTTGCTGATTCTTCTTTTTGTAGATTAAATTCTGTGAAAGGCCATCGTGCCGACAATGCCGCAAGAGAACGCGACCTTAACGTTCGAGAGTCAATACTTCGAGAGAGGGAACAGCAGATGACTGCTCTAGTTGGGCCGAAGGACACTGAGATCGCAAACCTACAACGAATGGTGGCTGGATTACAGGAGCAGCGGAATCAATACTCTCAACAGCAAATGGATGCGGCGATCAAGGAAGCAGTGGCGCGCCGAGAGGAGGAGTTGCGAGTTCTGGTGATGAAGCGGGAAAAAGAAGTTGCAGACGCAATGGCAAGACGAGAGGAGGAGATCATGGAGGCTGTGAGAAGGAGAGAGGCGGAAGTGTGCGAAGCATGGGCTGCGAGGGAGAATGAAATTCGAAAAGAGTTTGAGGATGGTGTCAAGGCAGTAGAAGAACGTATAGAGTGGATTCAGGCCAAGGAGGAAGAGTTGAAGGCTGAGGAAGGTCGCTTAGAAGGTGCGCAGTCCGAATTGGAAGAGAAGATGGCGAAATGGGAAGAAACTCTTGCGAAAGGTCGGTGCATTCAATCTTGAGTCAATATTCTTCTGAACCCTTCCAGGTCGCAAAGACAAGATGCCTCTAGAAGAGATCAAAAATATCCCGACTCGTCATGCTGACAACGTTTCCCAGCAACAACGCCGAAAACAGGAGAACCTAACTCCAAGACCGAGTCGCAAAGCATTTCCGTCTCTTTCTACGCCAATCGCGCGATCATCTAAACTAAACTCTCTCCCATCTGCCATGAAGGGTGTTGTGCTCACGTCAACTGGCGAAGTACTTGCAACGCCCACACCTGCAGAGGTCGCAAATCTCTTCCAAAACTCGCCTAAGGTCGGTTTGAACTTTACCAAGATTTTCGACTTTGAAGACGGCGATGAGGAGGATGAGTCCAGCCAAGCATCATCATCAATATCAGCTACAAACGGAAATTTACCTCCGAGCCCCAGCTCAAGAAAGGAGAAGGAGAGGTCGAAGGCGAAAGCCAGGCAACGTGGTGCTTCTTCAGATGCCGAATCGGCGGTTTTATCGCCCAAAATTTCGAGTAGTAATCCATCAAATACGCTCTCGACTCGTCTGCGGAGGCCCTCCATCCGGTCTCGACCTCAAGTACAACGAACTGCAACGCTGCCTTCTTCAACCTCGGAGCCCTCAAGCCTTTCTTCAGCAAGCGGATCTGCGTCTTCATCTCATATTGTCCCCAACGCTTTAGCTCATCCACACCTTGCCAATCCTGCAGGACGGTTGGCTGTGACCAAAAAACAGCCTGAATACGACCTTGCGGATGAGGAGAATATCCCTAGCCCGTTCTTGAAGCGAAATTTTGATCGTCCCGCGGCAAGGCCGCCAGTGCAGCAGGTGAAAAAGCGCTCGAGTACGGGACATGGTTTGCGAGCGGTTGCAGCAGCGAACGCGGCTATCAAGCGAGTGTCTGCTTCATTATCTTCGGAGGATGCACCAACGGAATGTCCTACACGGTCGGCAGTTGCAAGTGCTCGCAAGGCGGGTGAAGAGGCTCGGAGGACACTCTCGCGGCCGTGATACAGGTTGGATACGATGTGCCAACCGTTCCTCTTGTCTAGGTTTCTTTCTTCATTATAGGTTCACATGGTGTATATCACTCGCGCATATTTTTTAATGGATGCATTCTCATATCTGATCTTTCGAATTGCGTCGACAGGTATCAACGCTGCCCAACCGTTATGAATCATTGATTGTCCATCGAGTTACACATTGTACGCTGGACCAACCATAAGGGCTGTCAGCAACTCTGTCAAATTGAAATCATGCCACGACGCAACAACATTCTGGTCACAGTGCACATGGGTATGACAAGGTCAGAAGGAGTACGACTTGCTCGAGTCGGAGAGACACATCATTGTTCTCACCTTATTCTTAATGTGCCGAGCGATCAGCGTTTGCTGAACAAACAATATTTTTTTTAACTAGTCTAGGATAAACAAAAGTTGCCCTCAGTCAACCACGGAGTGACTGAGTGGGAGAAAAATTCATTTACTCACCGTTACCTACAGACTTATATCCACCTATAGATATGTCGTATAACTTTACAGGTGATAATATATCTCAGTAAACCACACATTACGGAGTAACTGAGGATATATCGTATAACTTTACACTTTTTTTCTACGAGCTCAACTCTTACAAGGGAGGGGTGAGTGTCACGATACGCACGTGACCGCGGAGCCACGAGTTCTATTCGTCTCCGTAACAGGTGTGTCTAACATACCAACATTTACTACTTAATACATGATCTTATAACAGTCTGGCTGTGGCGCCGCATTGCGATTCACGAACAGCAGCCTGACAATAGACATCGATCAAGGTGAACGAGGACGAACCTGAACAAAGGATAGAGCACCTATTGTCATCGCCCTCACCATGAAATCCAACAAAGTCTCCTATGCTATATTCTTCGACCGGTCACTATTCTGTACCGTTGGATTTCTCACATTACAAGGCACTGAAAAGAATTTGAAAATATATGATTTGGTGTCGCTGCTGCGTGCAGATGATTCCATCCTCCAACATGTCGACTCATCCCAAATTACCATCTGGCGATGGTTAGACAAAGATCTGCCAATAAACCCATCCTCCATCCAAGAGTTTACGCCGGAGCGGATGACATACAGTGACGACAAGAAGCTGCGTTTACTCGGCAACTCCACAGAGCTAATGGGGCTGGGCCTTATGGAAGACGAAGTTTTGATTGTGCGCATATTGGGTGCACTGAGGTCGGAACTCGGTGTGTTTTCCTCTTTTCTTGATTTGGACGTTGCAAACGAATGTTTACGAGCAGGGGCAGCATCAGCAAGACAGGCTCATCTGGGTGGCCATCAACCCTCTGTATTCGAATCGTATCAAATGTGTTTCCCGAAGTTAAATGGTTGGAAATTCTCGAAGATGGCCATTTATGCCAATGGGATACTTCCTCACGCACTCACTGGACGTCCACTTCCAAAGCACGTTAATGATTTCAATCTCTTTCTGCGGAAAAAACGAGCAATACACCCGGAGGTGACTAATGATCTTATGCCTTCTTGTCCATCGCTGATTCTTCTTGTAGGACGCGGCTGCTCTGAAATCGCGTTTGGGAGAGGAAGTTTTCAATAAGTTATATGATCCGACCGCACCGATCACCGACGACTCTGGTTGCCGCATGGAGATCAGCCACACAATCCTAGTTGCAACAGAGGTTAAAGAATTTCTCCAACCGACCTGGTGGGAGCCGGAAAGTCACGGTTTGTTGTTTCATCATTTTGCACGGTATTGCCGTAAATACCGAGAGCTGGATCCTGTGGCTGGTTTGTGAGTGTCAGCTCTATTCGCATGAATCAAATACTCACTCTCACAGTACGCACCATGCGTGGCCGCTTGGGCTCGTCTGCTACGACGCTGGAAACGGAGAAGCTCGCCAGTATGACCCAAAGAGCGACTTTTTCCTCGCTCTTCATTCTGTCCCCGTGATCATTGTGGAGGTCGACTCCGAAGTTAGCGGAAATGACAGAGCCCGCATGCTTCTTCAAGGAGCAAGTTTGGTTAGGCTTGTGAATCGACTTTACAAGGAGCAAGAGCAAAAGAGCAAGAGCAAGAGCGGTCACTCGCAGGACTTCGTCTTGATGGCCATTTATCTCCACCAAGGTGGATCAATCACCAACTATCATCTTTTCCAAGACAGTGGAGCCTGCGTGGATGGCAACGTGGATGACAATGTGTGGAGCAGTTTCTTGTTCAGCATCTTAATCTGACTGTGACGAATTCCAGGTATACTACACGGAGCATAGAGCAGGCAACACCTCCAGCGAGCGCGCGACGCTCGTTCACGCGATGTATAATTATATTTCCCAGATAGACTTCTTAAGACTGCGGGCCGTGAGCATGAAGCTGGAACAAATTGTACTGAGCACACAAGACTTGGAACATCTCTTCACCGAAAAAACTAACAAGCGACCTCTCGGAACGGCAGGCTCAGAGTACGCGTCAAGGAGCAAGAAAGTAGAAGAGGCCCATGTCACAGATTTTAAAGCCGATGAGTACAAGCACGTAGAAACGCTGTCCGATAAGGCTCGTGATTATTTTGCAAGATCTACGGCATTCCGTTGATGATAATTCCAGGTCCCTTACGTGTTCGTTGTGCGGCGAATTCAGGATGGGGAACGCCTCGTGGCTAAGGTCAATGGCAAAGGTAGAGAAAAGCGCATTTTGCAACTTCTTCATAAAGCAAATCCCCGGAGCGTTCATATCATCCCCTTCCTCGGCACATTCTACTCAAATATGGGGGAAGCGATTTTACTTCCCCTTCGTAAATCTGTTGCAGAACTTATGAAAACCCGCGATCATTATCCCACGATGTTTGTCAAGTTTGCCAAGGGATTGGTGGAGGGGCTCGCTTTTATCCACCGCCTTAGGATTGCCCATCGAGACATCAAGCCGGACAACCTAGTTTTTGATAAATCAGGGTTGCAGATCATCGATTATGACACTGCCACCGAACTCAGTCATGTCGACGAACTGGTGGATGACGATGTGGGGACTGAGGGATTCAGAGCGCCAGAAACCAAGGCCAAAAATGGAAGAATCACGCCCTACAACCCCATTAAGGCCGATAGGTGGTCTTGCGGTCGGACCCTTGACCTGTTTGCTAACCATGCGCGTCCGGCGGAAGTTGGTATTCGAAATTTTGCTGCACAGCTGTTGGATGCAGTTCCAAGCTGCCGACCATCTCTTGATCACTGTTATGATATCCTGAGCGATGGACCGAAGGTCTAGCGAAAGATGCTTTGTACAGACCTCGATGCTATGAACTTGGATCTATCCAACCTTTGCTACATCCTTGTTGCAATACTTTCTCTCAATCGCAAGATTCAGAGTCCATTACTATCCAGAGCTAGCTTGTATACCTATCTCCACGAGCCAATGTGTTTTAGTCGTAATGATGGGCTTGCCTGAGTTGATGTGTTCCCAATGTCAGTCGTTGGAATCCTGCAACCGAGGATGACTTTATACCGTCCCATTCTGCTCAACTTTCACACTTTATACATGTGTGCATACAAATGAAGGCATAGAAAGATAAGATCTTGGGTTTAGAGGCTCAGCTTGCAGTGTCCAATGCACATTGCATGTTTGTGCCATGAGCTTGGCAAATATTTGGACACAACGTCAAGACAAGGAAGACACATGGTTTGACAAAGATAAAAGCACATTCCCTTACTCACCCAGAACTCAAGGAGGCCTTTGAAAAGGAAGAAGTTGAGCACCAGAAATAAGAATACATCAATGCAGAGAAGGAGGCTTAGAAAATGCAAGATTCTGCTGAATGCACTGCATGGATCAACAAAGATTCCATCCTCAAAACTTTTGAATGCTTACTCATTATAAAAAGAAGGACAATCTTATCACTATTGCCACTGTTTTCAGGCTTCCATCTGAAGGTACTGCAGCAACACTTTTGGTGCAATTGAAGAACCATCTCAATGATCATCCAGAATTGTCAAACAATCCCTTGCTTCAGTGGCCTGTTTTCTTTTGGACACCGTGGCTACCCTGCTGACAATGATTTCAACACCGATGTCTCATACAATACAAACAATCGAGTTCCACAAGCAGGCCCGTTTTTGAGTTTCCACTATGTGAATACCAATCAAGATTGGCCATATGTATCCTCACCCATACTCATCATACTATACTACCTAACACGCAATGTCATTTTCTTTTACTTTACTTGGTATTGTTTTTTTTTTTTTCAGTATAAACAATGTGTATTCTCTTTCGCGCTCATTCCCTGTCTGGACTAAGTGTGACTAAATTGTGATGTCGGGCTATTGCATCGCGGCGCACGTTATTCTGGATACACGTGTTCAGTCCGTGCCTTGATCTCCCTGCCGGCCGGCTTGGCATCATTTTGTACAAATCGATCTCCCAATTGTCGATGTCGATGTCGACGTCGGCTTTGGCTTCGTTGATTCTCTGATTCCTTGTCAGATTGCCTCAAACAGCGTCAAGGCGCAAGTTTTTTTCCCTATTCCTTGACTCCTCCCACTGTCCTCAACCAGTCATGGCTATATCTGCTCAGGTTGTCGGTGTTATCTCGTTCTACATGGTGGCCGCCCTTGTGGTGAGAATGAATTTCTTTCTTGCGAAAAAGGTCCTAAATGGCGCTATAGATGGTCTTTGTGAACAAGGCGGTGCTGAATTCGACGCCCAACCTTCCTACTCTCTTCATGTTTTTCCAATCAGTCATGACGGTTCTTCTTCTCAACTTCACGTCCCTTTTCACTACACACGTCAAGATACCCACCTTGGATAAGACGACGGCGTATAAGCTCACACCGTTGATTCTCGTCGATGCCTCTGGGTTCATCTTCAACGCACTCTGCCTGCGTGATGTCGAAGCTGCCTTCTACCAGATCGCCCGTGGCCTCGTCTTGCCCTTGACCATCGCCGTCGTTGCCATTTCCACTATGACTCGTCCTTCAATGGCCGTCGTAGGCTGCGCTGCAGTCGTAACTATCGGTTTCTTCCTCGGTATCTCCTTCTCCGAGGGGCTTCCAGCTAAAGCTATCCCAGCTCCATTGGGCCTCTTTTACGGCTTCCTTTCTTCATTAGCCATCGCCGTCCACGCGGTACTCGTCAAGACATCCCTCCCTCATGTCGGCGGAAGCAGCACCATGCTTTCATATTGGTCCAACCTTGGTGCTGCCGTCCTACTGGGCGGTTTAGCCTTTCTCAAGGGCGAGGTCTTCGAGTTCTATGGGATGATTAACGGCGGTAGCTGGGACTGGTCGGTGTTCTTGTGGGGCAACCTTGTGACCGGCGTGTTCGGCTTCCTCATCAGCATCGCCGGCATCCTGAGCGTCAAAGTCACCAGCCCAGTCACCCACATGTTCTCTAGTGTACGTTTTCCCTTCGCTTTCCCACCCCCTCCCCCCCAGCAGCCACTGCTAACGTTGTGGATACGTCCATCTAGGCTGCTAGGTCTGGTCTCCAGGTGTTCCTTGGTGTCAAGATATTTGGGGATGTGTTTACAACGTAAGTGCGATCATGATTAAACAAGCTTCAAGCTCGTGTGGCTTACGATAAGGTCCCCTCCCTGCGTTCCCACAGTCAACGTGCTATTTCGGTCGTGACGATTCTTACTGGGACGCTTCTCTACACCTATGTCAAAGCTCGAGAAACGGCGGCTCCTCTTTCGCCTCAGCCGCCCAAGGACATTGAAGCTCAGTCGCCTCTCATGCAAGAAAAGGAAAAGTCTTCTCTCTGATCTGGTTACGTCACGGTTAGATAAACATACTAATGATTCCGATCTTTTACTCCGGATTCTCTAGAGGGACTATTTATTCGATTACTTGTCGCTCGTTTCATGCAGACTGTACATACAAACGGATTTTTCGATGAAGTACGGATTTCATAGCTGTCATCTTTATGTTAATAACCCACGGGGGCCGTGGGTTTTAATAGGTTGCTCCATCTCGTGACCCTTTCAATGTTGCCGTCGCGGCCGCTAATAGACGCATAACGTACGTGATTTTGATCCACGGGAGAATCGGTATTGAGTTTGACGAGAATATTTCAACTCTATCTGCCAGTGTCAAATTATTTCATTAGTACATAAGAGACCCATCCCGACGCTGACGCTGTTTCGAAGAATGTCAGTCACATCTGTCAATTGAGCCGGTTGAAGGAGCAACGGCATCGTTTCACGATAATATTAATCAAGATGACTGAGGAGGATTCGACGCGTCCGTGCGGGTGAATGTTCCGGCTACAGCACTCATCGATGTATTTGAGCAGCTGATATATCCTCAACAATATCCTCTCGCGCCGGGACGTAACTGCCTGACTAGCCGCCCAACATGATGGTCAACAGACTCCAGGAGACAGGGACCGCGGTAAAACGGTTTACCTAGCTCTTACAGGCGCTGCCGACAATGTGTCTTCCTCATGCCGATCGGGGCGCATGTACATATTGTATGCAATGAACCTTTCAGGGAGAGAATCGGGGTGGTGTCATATTTGCTGTCAAGTCATTTTTTCTTCCATTTTTTTTTTTCTCCATTATATCAATGTCGGTATCTTAAGAAACATTTTCTGATCAGATCAGCGCCTCTTTGCTTTCCCCATGTTGTTGACTGTCTTTTTAAGTATTCGTCATCTGATGATGGCTTCAGAATGAAGCATTTGCCTGGGAAAAATAGTCGGAAGGGGAGAATCGACCAGATACTACTCTCGTGTGCTCATCAGGAAGAAAAATGGCCAATAGATCATGGGAGTTGCCTTGTATAACTGTGAGTTCAGTGCAATAGCTCCCTCTTTGTAGTGCACATTGCTGGACGTGAGTCTGGATCAAAGCCTGCCGTGAGTGTGTGTACCTGATGAGATGCATGACTGATAGATTGGCCTTACCGTCTTTTTTCAAAGGCCTAAGTTGCACTTGGAAATGCTGCCCTAAAAAGTGAGGTAACGACGGGAAGATGTCCAGAAAGACTTGTATTGCCGTCCACCACTGACACTTGAGTCACGAATCAAAAGAATCAAACTTGGAACCTGACTTGGCATACCTCGGGGTAAGTGATTTCCGCATTTGGGGGTCGTGCCTGCTGGGAACGGCTTCACGGCGGAGAATTTTGATAAACTTGTCCCCTCGTTCACTCCTGAATGATTTCCCAACGCTCTTTGCCCTCTTCCTCCACATGCCTCCCCTCGACAACCTCTCCTCCACTGATCGCGCTCTTTTCTTCCAATATGGCCTTGGTCTCTCACGGACTGTTTCTACTCAGCTCGTTCATCACGCTTTCCAACAACACGCTACAATTCGACCAGACGCTATCGCCATCGAACACCACTGTGCACTTTACGACGAGTCGATCACGTATGGTGAACTCGATCGGGTCTCTGATCAGCTTGCGCACATCCTTCGAGCGCTTCCAGTGCCTATCGTCCCCGGCACTCGGGTTTGTATCCTTGCAAGGCGTTCCATAGCTTTCGTTGTGGCCATTCTCGGCACACTCAAGGCTGGTGCACAATACGTACCTCTTGATGCTCAGACTATCACGGACGAGACGCTCGAGTTCGTCATTGGGGACGCGAGCCCCAGCGTCGTGCTCTCCATGACGGAGTACTTGCACAGGGTACCGACCGGGCGGGTTCCTGTGCTGAGTATCGAGGCGGAGATGGAAAGAGGGGCGGCCGAACGGCCCGAAGGCGGGAAGGTGGAAGATCAGAGTTCGCCTGGAGACGGCGCGTATTGCATCTACACTTCTGGAACTACTGGTGCGTTCATAATATTTGGGCGGATTTTGATAAGCTCAGACGTTAAAATCCAGGCCGTCCAAAGGGCGTTGACGTTCGGCATCGCGCCATTGCCAATGGTCTGTCGCCTTCCTGACCAACTTCCGCTGCTTCTACTCACAACGCCTCTTAGTTCTTTCCGGCCCCCCAGGCAACGTTGGGATGGCCCCGGGGCTTCGAGTGGCGCAGCTCCTCAATATAGCGTTCGACATGGGTGCTTGGGAAATTTTAGGCGCCATGTATAACGGCGCCACACTTTGTCTGCGCGGGAACACTTCGCGAGAATGGAAAGCTCTGATGCGCACTGTCAATGTCGTCATTGCGACTCCTAGCATCCTCAGTATTCACGATCCGGCGGATTATCCTTTGTTGCAGAGCGTGATTGTCGGAGGCGAGCCATGTCCGCAATGTCCGTATTTATTTATTTATTCTATTCTCGAGGTGTATTAACTTTTTGTCTTAGCACTAGCAGACAGATGGGCACGCAACACTTGGTTCTATAATTGTTGCGGTCCTACAGAAATCTCTATATGCAATACCATAACCCCTCCACACACTCCTGGCTCTCCTCTTGCCATCGGGTCTCCCATCCCCAACACTAACGTTTATATCCTTTCCAGAGACCCTACGAGCACAAAACCGGTCCCGATCGGAAGTGTAGGGTGCATGTGGGTAGGTGGTGTCGGTGTAAGTGGAGGATATCTCAATATGGAAGAGAAGACGCGTGAGCGATGGCGGCCTGACCCATTCGTTGCTGGTCCTCCGTCAGACGATGCGGAATCAGGAGATCAGTGGGCAAAGAAGCCGAATGGGGAATGGGCTAGGCCTATGATGTTCAACACCGGCGATCTTGGGCGTTGGCGAAAAGACGGGCAGCTGGAGCATATGGGCCGTGCCGATGACCAGGTGAAGGTGAAAGGGTTTCGCGTCGAGCTCGATGGTGTCGCAACGGCCATGCGCGTGAGTCCTTTCTGTCTGCTTTATTCTGTACGTTTCCTTACCCCTTTTTTCAAGACACACCTAGCAGTGCATAACGCCGTCGTTCTTCTCATCAACAATGCCCTCTGGGGCTTCGTCACACCTGCCAATGTGTCCCTTCCCGCTGTTCGCGCAGCCACCGCCCGTTCACAGCCCTCATACGCCGTGCCCGCTCTTGATCACTTCATGGCTCTAGAAGAGTTCCCCATGACGCGGAACGGGAAAGTCGACAAGCGCGAGCTCCATGCAATCGTTGAGCGCGCTTCGAAGGCTGAAGTAGGAGCCAGCGAGACAAAGACGACGAAACATGAGATCATGGAGCCTCCAAAACCAACAGTTGTTCCGTGCCAAATGCCACCACACCCAATCGATACACAGTTCGTTCTAGAAGAGCCGCTCAAGATGGTGTCGGTGGATCTGGCATGATGGTGGTTGCATTGTCCCTCTTCCCCCCCCCCCTCTGTTTTTCTTTTCTCTGATACAGGTGTAATATAAAACGGACTAGAACGGACTTGAAATAGAATTCGAATCGGTCTAGGACTTGGATCGGCACTGGGGACTCTCCTTGGCTATCTATTTATTTATCTTCTATTACGTTCTCCCCCCTCGTGACACAGAAATGCACTTCTTCTCTCACACCTTTTTGTCCGCGAGCGCCATTATTTACTGCCGTCTACTTTCTTGATTTCTGCCGATATCAACGCTTATCGTTCTCCTTGCCGGGCGCCTCATTACTATTGATTTTCAGGTTCTCCTTTGAGTTACATATTTTTTTTTTCCCCTCGATCGACTGGTTGGTTGGTATACACACACGAGTTTAGATATACTTTCTTACATACACTGAGAACTTTTCTCACCATACCCCCCCCCCCTTTCTGCTGCACTTTAATAATCAACCGGCGCTGTTGTCAAGTGTCCAGGATTCCCAGTCTTGGCTGCTTATGCCTCGCTCCTCTGCCTTCGGGAATCCATAAGGCTCCTCCTATTGTGCAAAAGTATATGGAAATCGTAGCTCCCGCAGCTGTTTAGAGATCGGCAACCGATTAAGCCGTTGTACGTTTGTTTAGTATGTATCAATCTACGTTATTAGGGTTCAGTAGACTGAGGGTGGGTGTGCATCTCCAACTTTCTTGGACGTGTGAAAGAATCCTGTTTAGAGTCAAAGTTGCAGGTGTACGGGTATTGGAACTACGAGTTAAGGACCCTTATTGATATGAACTCGTTGCAACCAGGCTTTGACAGCTGCTCAACGCAAAGTTGACCTGACCCGACCCAGGAGGCCAACCGTATATACGTCAGACATATTTACAGATATGTATATTTGCAAGATGACATATGCCATCGAAATGTATATTAGCAAGATGACAAGTCCAAACACAAAATCTCTACATGGATTTTAGGAGCTTTCCGACATTGCATGTGCTATCTCACCATTCAGGATAGATGTAACGGTCCATTCGGCAGTTGAGACGGGAAGTTGTCTTATGTTGGCCAGAGGAATCCTTCGCTGCATGAGTCGGGGATGGTGGTTCTATCTCGAGATCGCATGATCCTCGGCAACTGCATACCTGATTGTTTTTGTAGGCTTCATAGAGCTGTTGCATGATTTATGGCAAGTGACGTTGAGATAAGAAGGTGAGGAAAAGCTCCTGATTATATGATGGATTGGTGAATTTGTATTGACAATCACTCAGAGCTTGAGCATGTGGGTCAAACAGACACGTAATTCTATCCGAGTCACATTGTGGATTATTGATTGGATTAGAGACTTGGGGATAAGGGTCGGACAAAAATGTGACAAAGAAAGTCTCAGAGTCGCCAAATGACCTATGACAACCGTATAGTTAATGTAGAGTACAATAAGAAGTAAGCCTCAGTTGTATCATGATGAGTATGTTGAACATGACTGAGGGTGATGAAAAATTGCAAAAGCATATTTATATGGTATCAGTAAATATGATTTTTATAATGAAAATAAAATAAAATAAAAAGAAACAGCATGAGACTCACAGTTGTGGCACACCTCGTTTAAGTAATACTGATCTGTAAAAATGATGATCCAGTTTTTGAGTATAACAGGACATCTACCTCAACACTCCCCCAGATGTCTTGTTTGTAAGTGACTCTTCAGTCCCAGTTTGCCAATAAGGTACTTGTGCCCACTGTGCCTGAGCGATTTGGTAAACAGGTCAGCCACATTTTCTGTTGATGCCACTGGCAATATGTTGATCTCACCTGCAACCCATTCTTGGATGTAATATTGCCTAATGTCAATGTGCTTGGCACATGCATGTCCTTTAGTTGACTCAGTGAGTGCAATAGATGAGCAATTGTTGGCATTTAGGATGACCAGTAGGGGTTGTGGGAGGTCGATCTTGGTTAGAGAATTATGCATCCAAAGCCCTTGCTGCACACCTTGAGTGAGTGCCATATGCTCTGCCTCTGTAGTAGGCAGCACAACTGTATGCTGTCATTTCAAGCTCCACAACATTGCTCCCCCAGACATCATGAATATATAACCCTCCTGTTGACCTTCTGGTGTCAAGATCACTGCCATAGTTTGCATCAACATATTCTATGGGCTTGATAAAGCTCTGTGCATCCCATGAGTAGGTGATATGGTAGTTCAAAGTCCCTTTGACATAGTCTACAATGTGAAGTAAGGTGTTTCAATGCACTGGCTCTGGGTTAAATTGAAAACAAGCAAGGACTCCCACAGCAAAAGAAAGATCAGGCCTGGTAGCTACCTGTACCCACATCAAAGAACCAAGTAATTTGTGATATGGCTTGTCAAGCATGAAGCTTTTGTCAGACTCCATCTGTGGCCACATTGACTCAGTGAGGCATATACTAGATAGGAGAGGTGGATGGTGAGCATTGCATTGGCTCATCCCAAAACGTTTGAGTAGACATGTGAGGTATGCTCACTGTGATAGAGAGATTGCACCTGACTGAGGATTGCATGTAATGGCCATACCAACTATGAGAGATGGATCTCCCATATCTTTAATTTTGTATGCTTTGCTCAGTTGATATTTTGCCAGCTCCATGCCTTCTTTAGTTGTCAAAAGTCCCAACATGTCATCAGTGAAGGTATTTGTGATGGTGTGTTTGCCATTTTGGAGTTGGCTACATATGCAGTTGTCTGCTTGAGAGGTAAGGTATCCAAGTCTCTGGTAGGCATTGTTGAGCATATACCACCAGTCTTGGCCACCCTACATCATGCTGTATAGAGTTTTCAGCAGTCAACACATCTTTCCCCCCTGAAAACTGGGGAGTATGTGCATGTAGCCCATATGTTTGGGCATACTGTTTAGGTATGCTGAGATAAAATCAACCTGCCACATATGTAATCCAAGCTGTGCTGCCACAGCTGCTGAGATCCTGAGAAGCTCTAGTCAAACAACTGCTGCATACATTTTCTCAAAATCCTTACCAGCAACCTGTGATCCCAAACTCTGGGTCTGTAGCTGGTAGGGCAGCAAGATGGACAGTCTGGTAGCTACCAGCAAAAATCTGAAGGCACTGATCTTGAGGATGACTGGGGAAAGAGTTAAGTTGTCCTCTTTTCAGCAGGAAAGATCCATTGCCTTGTCAGCCAGGTTTGAACACCAAAAGCTTCTTTACCACTTCCTTGTTTCTAGCATGTCCAAACACGCCCTTTAAGTAGTGACAAATAACAGCATTGTGTCTACAGCTGAAATGACAGCCTTCTTCCTGCCATACACCTCACCAGTCCCCAGGTTCTTATGTACCATCAAAGGCTTTACTCTTAGCATAAAGGGCAATGCTATTATTTGTGAGTCAGAAGAGGAAGTAACATGCATTGTTAAGGACACATTTATATCCAATGAAGCCTTTATCTCACTCCTAAAGAGCAAACTCATGGGACAACACATCCCAGCATGATCTGAAGCCTGCAACATCAATCATCACTGCCATCAAAATACACCACTCTAAACCTGAGGTACTAGTAAACCTCCCCAAAAAACAGATAGTGCATAAACCACTGTGGAACTTATACTTCTGCCAATACTCAAATACAACCCATGGTATTTTATCCTACTCCAAAGCCTACACAACATCTCTTTCACTGACATGGACTATGAGTGCGCTACCCTAGTCACTGAAGACCAACACCTGCCATGTTTCAAGTGCAAAGGAGCAGACTATGAATATTTCAACTGCCCCTACTCAACACTTGAGGGATGGCTAGCAAACAAAAAAAGAAAAGTCAAGAAAATGGCTGAATTTGCACAGTCCAGTCATTTACTAAAGGAGCAATGTGGACATCATAGTTACTTCAGAGGCAGAGGAAGAGGACCAGAAGGAAGGTTCTCTGTGTTAAAAATGCTTTGTACATTTTCAGAGTTCACCACTATGCCATCTCTAATGGTACAATTACAATCCACTTTCACTTCTCTTGCTTTCATTTCATCTTGCTTCAATTCTGTCACTCCAGCTTGCTTCCATTCCAGCTTGCTGTCACTATTGACAACTTCCATTCCAGCTTGCTGTCACTTCTGACTGCTTCCATTCCATTCAACTGTCACTTTGATTACTTGATTCATTCATACACTTTTGGTATATAAGGTAGTTAGTTTTACATGAAGTCCTTAGTTTCTGACTTTGGACTTCAGGTGTGCATTTCACTCATACTCAATACAACCAGTTTCTGACTTTGAACTTCAGCTTTAGTGACAATTCAGTCCTCTGGACTATTCAGTCCCCTGTGATTTGCCTGTCTTCAACACTCTGGCCATACAGATAATAAACATGAATGTAGATAGTAACACATAGCCTTATATACAGCTCCCAATACAAATCATTTGCTCCAAACTGAGCTCACAGACTGAGATGGATTTACTGTGTCTACAGATGACAGGTAATGTAGGCTTCCTGACCAAGCTGGAAAATGCCTGTGTGGCATTGTTTATACAAGGGTGGTGCTGCTAGCAGCAGCCCTATCTAAGTCTTCAATCTTATTGTAGACATTACCCACAAACCTATTCTGACACAACAAATATACTTGCACAACACATGGATGACAATTATGGCAATGGTTACCTCTCTGCCTAGACAGGAGGAGCCTATGGCAACACCATCAACCAGGGCCCCAATGACATCTTGGGAGGAACTAGAGATGGAGCATGACTTACTCAGGCCCATGTACAGGTGGATAGAAATGAGGATTGTACAAATGCAATGGGATTAAACCGAGGAATTCCTCCTCTTCTAATAATAAAAACAGGAGGAAGAAACAGAAAAGGCACATTTACTTTTGCCTCTCTAAACATCAGAGGCAGTGGATCACAGTCCACATGCCAAAAATAGTACTACTTGTACCAAATAATAAGAGAAAATGACATGGACATACCAGGAATATAAGAAACTCATCTTGACAATGAAAAATTGAAAGAACTGAATGACCTATTTGAAAGGCATCTACACTTCATCTCTAGCTTAGACCCTGAAAAACCAAATGAAAAAGGTGTAGCTTTTGCACTAAGCAAGAAAACAGTTAAATGGTCTGAGACACAATATAGCATCCAGGAAGTGTGCTTGCTATTGAGATACCATGGTATGACAACTCCATCCTGTGTATATTAAATGTCTATGCCCCAAACAGGTCAAATAATGGTAGATTCTGGAGAGACTTGAAAACTCACTAGAATGCAAGGCTCTGCCTGTTAGAACCAAGCATCATGTTAGGAGACATGAACATAGTAGAGGAGTCAGTAGATTGCCTGCCAGCACACAGAGACTCCTCTAAAAGCATCAGTGCTCTCCTTGCAATTCAAAACCATTTTGACCTAGCTGATGGCCTGGCAAAAAAAGAACCCCACTAGTTTTGACTTCACATTCCAGATGCAAAATAGACCTGCACAATCCCAAATAGAATACAGTATATAGACATGAAAGAGGAACTTCTAAAGTTCAATTAGAATTTGTTAGTACCTTTGTCTCATGTGACTCTTGTAAGTTGCTACCTTTGCAGACCTTACTCCTTCTGTGCTATTGCCCTCTTGATGCATTAGGAGGCTTAACTTAGGCTTCCTTACTGTTATGGCCTTACTAGCCACATCAAGCTTGCATTGGCCCTCCAAGAACCTCCTAGCTGCCTTCACCAAAGCAGTGTCCCCCACCTTCTTCCCCTTGTGACTGCCTCACCTGCTACAAAGGGCATGCACTGAGCACCCCTTGCTGGCCTCATTGCATCAATAACAAGGAAAAGTTGCCAGTAAGGTACCAGCAACTATTGGGATTGTTAGCTGCCTAGCAGCTGTTGCACTACCAGCAACTGTTAGCCTGAAGTTGTTAATGACAAAAAGAATGCTTACTGCTTCAACTCTCTTCCTGAACACTGCTCTTGCAGCAGGCACCACCAGCTTCTTTCCTTTACATCCCACCTTCTCCCTAGCACTGAGCTCCATATCCAACATGCTAGACAGAAGGTACCCTTCTAGCAGCCTTTTCAGCTCCTAGTCATTAAACAATGTTGGGACATCAAATTAAACAACAGGTCATTAGTCTAAACAAATGTTGCTAAGCAGGGAGAACTCACTTTGTTATTGCTGTCTTTGTTGTCCAAAGACACTGGCTTTGCCCCCTTCCCCTTTTCTTTCTTTGGAGTCTAGAATGAGCTGTTAACCACATGCTGTTAGTAAACCAGAAAAACACAAGCTTACCAGTACCTCATTGTAGTCTTCCTTGCTTACCCTCTCCTTGCCTTTGAGCAACTTCTGTTAACAATTCCTGTTAGCATTGTGCTGTTAACAGTAGATGTTACTGTTAACTTACCTTTAGGAAGCTCATCTTCTTGGTTTCTGCCTCTGCCCTACATTTGGGAGTCACAGGAGTTGTCAGCAGCACAGGCAACTCTGCACCTGCATTGTCAGTTCCTGCCAACTCAAGCCCTCTCCACAGTCCTCCTTTGTCCTGCTACTAGCCAATGCCAAGGGATCCTTTATTGGGTGCTGGAAAAAGACTTGATTGTCAAATGACAGTTCTTTGAATAACTAACAAAACCCTTAATGACATTGCTAGATTGTTTAAGCAACACTGTTAGTGCTTACTATCATTGGAACTACCACAATATCTTCCATTTTCATTTCACCAGCTAACATTGCATCCTTAACACTACTGTTAGCATAACAAAACACTGTTAACAGGTTAAAAGGACTTACAAAATGTTTGTTAAAGGGCCTCATCCAAGACTCCCCTTTGTACTGGGCATACAGCACCCAACACTCATCTCCAACTGTCTTCTGCTCTGCCAGGAAATCCTGCTCCCACCTGCCAACTTGAACCAATAGAAATATGTTGACAAAATCAATGTAATGGCTGCCTGTGAGTTAGTCACAAAAAGGGCCCACTCCATCATTAAGACCTAACCATGTGAGAGTTGTAGCATAATTGAGGAAAGTAGGTGTTGACATGGTAAAAAGAGTAGTGAGAAAGTATCAAATGTTGAAGTCTAAAGTTTTGCTGGAATTCTTTTATAGGTTTTTTGGAATAGCACACAGACTACATCTAACAATCACAAGACTTAGAGGATTTTCTTTTTGACTGAGGACAGTCAGATTTTCAGTCAAGAGGAGATGATATGACCCATTTGGTGCTGACTGCTTTCAAAACTAGCTGATCCAACCTTATCTAATCTAATCTGCCTCCATCTAATCTGATACCACAGCATCTAATTGGACAAATCAGGTGGTGCTGCCCTATGACCATCAAACTTCAACAAATGCTACTGACAATTGCCTTAATGACAGAATCAACTTTGAGCAACACAGCTTCTCACAGCTCCTGCACTGGTATGATTAACAGCCTCCACAGCCTTTGAGATTGTACAAACCTGACCAGAACTATTCACCATTTACATTCTTAACTCTCTTCTTATTCAATAATGGCCCCCTTCTTTAGCATGTGATTCTCTAACTATTCAAATCAGCAGCTGCAACCATGGCCCCCTTTACCTGGTGGGCAATTACTCTTTTAGGCTGCATTTTTGTTGCTAGTATAGATACTCTCTTAATTAGCTACTAAAGAACACAATAGAACCTCCTATCTTAGCCATACTTAGCTTGTGCACCTTAAGGAGCCAAATGTCTTATTTGAAAAAGACCAATAACACTCCAGCTGTTAGCCTTATTTGGCTGACTGCATCTTTTGCAGGCTTAACACCTTTTTGCTCTTGTTGATTTTGTTGTCCCTTTCTTTTGCTCCCAAAACTTTGCTTTGCTAGCATTTCTTTGTTTAAATACAGAAGCCTTAACAGCTTTCCACTGAGCCTGTACTCCTGTCCACTGTTGTTAGCAACCTTGCCAACTCAATATGTTCTAGGGAACTTGCTTGCAACCCCACTAAATATAGACTACTAACAACTGCTACAGAGTCTGCCAAGTTGGTTGTTTCCTGCACAGCAGCAAGGACTAGAAGTAGCACATCAACAGACACCTCCTTTTGAGGAAAAGCTCAAGAGAAGGTCAAGCAAGATGGTGAAGATAGCACATCAACACCATGAAAACCTTCAGAAAAACAACCTTTCTAGAAATCAGTCAGATCACAAGTCCCACACAAAGAAAATTCTCTCACACCTGGAAAGATGCATCTTCTTTGCCCAGAAAAAGGACCTGGAAAAAGAGGTAACAAAAAAAGAAGTCTTAGAAGCCATGCACACTGTGAAAAGTGGAAAAGCAGCCAGCCTCAATGGTATTCTACATGAAATGTGGCTGTCCTTTGCAACTGAAAATGATGACTCACAAGAAGAAGAAGATACTGGTTTCAATGTAGCAGAGGCTCTGACAATAGTTTTTAATGATATACAAAAGCATGATATGGCACCAAACATGGTCTTTGCTGAAAGATGGCTATGCCCACTTTATAAGAAAGGTGATAAGACCAATCTATTAACTACAGACCTATAACTGTATTAAACACAGACTACAAGATCTTAACAAAAGTGCTTGCCACTAGAGTAAGCAAAGTTGCACAAAGAATCATACAAGCCAACCAAGTAGTGTTTATGACTGGATGCAAAATAGAAGACCAGACTGAGCTAGCCCAGCTGACCATAGAATGGTGCAGTAAAACTGGAACAAATGGCACGATAGTATGCTTGAGTCATGAGAAAGCTTATGAACATATCCTACACCCCTTTCTTTGGGCATCCCTGAAAAAGTTTGGCATCTCAAAGAGTTTCATAGCCTTATACACAGATGCACATACAAAAGTCATCCTAAACAGAGAAATTAGTGGAAGTTTCAAGGTAACAAGGGGCATAAGGCAAGGTGACCCTCTCCCATGTATGCTCTTCAACCTGGCCATTGAATCCCTTGCCCAAATGATCCAGGACTCACTCTTGAAAGGCATTGACATTGAAAATAAGATTAAGAAACTAATTATAACCCTCTTTGCAGATTGTAAGGGGACATCCCTTTTTGAGCCTCTACATTCCCTTCCCTTCCTATACATTCACTCTCCTTTCCCTTTTCCCTTCCCTTTTCCCTTTCTTTCTGTCTTTATTCCTTCATACATTACTTGTTACATATTGTGTCTGCATCTCTGACCACCTGACACAATTTATAAGGTCATCTGACCTCTTCCAGACCACCTGACATTTCCAGAGTCACCTGGTTGCCATTACCAATCAACACTCTGGCAATGTCCGAGTTTTTGTCTTTTTATTCCCACACTCTTTTTCAGTGGCTTATGTGTACTATACAGTTGATTTTTATGCTTCTGGGGCCCCAGAAGCATCCACAGCCTGGCATAGGGACTCCTCAGACATATTCTCTTTGGATATCCCTCTGCCAGGTGAGTAGCTAGGCCTGTACACTGTAGCATATCTGCTAATACACTTTGGATATCCCTTTGCCAGTTGTGTGAGTTCCACAACTCTCTGAGGTTGCCCTAACAGCAGAATAAGTCTCTCCTAACTGGTCTGGGTCCACCCAAGCAGTTGTGCTTCTCTGTCTGCCTGCCTGCTAGCTCCCTCACCAGTCCTTTCTTGGCTCCTTCTCTATCATGCTTGCTACTCTAGCCTCAGACCTTCCTCCTGCCCCAGGCACCTTTTCCCTCACCCAGGACAATGCCTATGCTCAGTTACAGGCTGTAGAACAGGGCCTTTCTACCTCTAATGCCACCCAACTTGCTCTCGCTCAACAACTTTCTGCAATGCAGACTCAGCTTGAAGAACTCTTCTCCTCTATGCTGTCAGGTCCCGCTGACAACGGGGGCTCAGCTACACTGGTGAGTCCTTACTAGGTGAGCTTGGGAGGCCAAGTACAGGTCCAGGGCTTCTCGGAAGCTCCAGTATAACTACGAGTGGTCTGGAGTGAAGTCCAGATGCTCTGGGGTACGAGTAGTGACACGTGTGAGGTCGGGAGTGCTCCAGGTTGAGGAGCACAAGTTCAGGGGATTGGGGTTTATAGCGGAGGGGGAAACGGGGAACGGGAGATTGTACTGATTGGGGAACAGAAGTAGGTTCGGAAGTTAATAGGGATAGGTACGGAACGGATAGGAAATAGATTGATCAGGAAACTGGAAGACAATGAGAGATACGGAATGGAGATAGAGATAGAGAGGAAAAGATACAAGACAGGAAGTTGTAAGGGGACATCCCTTCCTGAGCCCATTCCCTCTTTTCTCCTTTCTCCTGTTTCCTTTCCTTTTCCCCTTCCTTTTCTCTTCTTCTCCCCTTTAGATATTCTTTGTACATATTGTGTCTGCATTTCTGATCACCTGACATTGTTCTCAAGGTCATCTGATCCCTTCCTGGTCATCTGACCCTTTTCTGACCACCTGACTTGCCAGAGTCACCTGATGGACATTACCAATCCATTCTCTGGCAATGTCCGAGTTTTTCATCTTTTATTCCCACACTCCTTTTCAGTGGCTTATGGGTACTATACAGTTGATTCCCATGCTTCTGGGGCCCCAGAAGCGTCCACATCCTGGCATAGGGACTCCTCAGACTTATTCTCTTTGGATATCCCTCTGCCAGGTGAGTAGCTAGCCCTGTACACTGTAGCCACTTGCTAATACATCTTTGGATATCCCTCTGCCAGTTGTGTGAGTTCCACAGCTCTCTGAGGTCGCCCTTACAGCAGAATAAGTCTCTCTTAACTGGTCTGGGTTCACCCAAGCAGTTGTGCTCCTGTCTGCCTCTTTTCTGCCTCCAGGGCCCCACTCCTGCCTGCTAGCTCCTCCACCAGTCCTTTTTTGGTCCCTTCTCTACCATGCCTGCCACCCCAGCCTCAGACCTTCCTCCTGCCCCAGGCACCCCTGTTCCTGCTCAGGATGATGCCTATGCTCGGTTACAGGCTGTAGAACAAGGCCTTTCCACCTCCAACACAACTCAACTTGCTCTCTCTCACCAGCTCTCTACCATGCAGGCTCAGCTTGAAGAACTCCTTTCCTCCATGTGCTCCGCTTCACTAGGGGTCGCCCCTAGCCCCACTGTCCTCTCCAATGCCCCCCTATTGCCGACTCCAGACCATCCCCCCGCTGGAGTCCTCCCCACAGTGGCTGTCACCCTGCTGCCCCCTGTTGCGATGACGATTGCCTCCAAGCCCTCGTCCGCAATCAAGGCTGCCCCTCCTCCCTCTTTTGATGGAGACTGAGCTCAAGGATGTTAATTCCTGACTGCCTGCAAGCTGTATATTAGCTTGCATGCCTCCTCCTTCAGCAATCCAATGCGGACAATCAAGTGGGTGTTATCCTAATATGAATGCTGGGTGCGCGGCTGATTTGGCACAGGAGATTCTGGAGGATGACACAAACATGTTTTCAGACTGGGCTGCGTTTGAGTCTTGGTTCCTTTCGAGTTCACGCACCCTGCCAAGGCACAACGCGCTGCCCTCACGCTAGAGGGCACCTCTTATCACCAGCAGAGTCGTACCCTCTACACCTATATCGACAGATTCAAGCAGTTGGTTCGTCATTTGGGGTTCCCCAGGTCCGCGCAGCTAGTTCTCCGTTTCTGCCGTGGGCTCGAACCATTGATCTGTAAACGGATTGATGGCATGGTAGATGGACGCCCTGGGGATGAGGACATAGAGGGCTGGATTGCAATGGCACGTCTGGTGGATCGGAATGCCCATGCTGACCAACAGTTTGAGACATTTCATGCCTTTTGGTCACACCCCCCAGTGCCGCCCCTTTTCCCTGCTAAACCTCCTGCTCGCTGGGCACCAGCCCCACTCCTGGTCCCCACAGCCGCCCCCGCCATACAAGGCCCGGCACCCTGGGCCCCCGCAGCAATGCCAACAGCGAAGATCTCCATGGGAGTGCCCATGGACATTGACGCTGCTAGAAGGAAGGAAGGAGTCCCTTGCTCTGTGTGCTGCCATGGCGGAAAGCCTGGGCACTGGGCTCACAGCTGTCTGGAAGGGCTCGATGTGCACTATCTGTCAGCTGATGAACAGGAAATGCTCATTATGGAGCTCCTGGCTGTGAAGGATGCTGCAGGCGTACCTTCCCCTGAGGTGATGGATAAGATGTCGGAGGATGGAGAAGAGGACGTGCTGGAGGATTTTTAGCATTGCAGTGGATGGACCGTACACCTCCACTGCCAAGCTCTAACCACTTTGCATGTTTGCCCATAGAATCTTTTAATACAGTTCCTTCTCTTGATTCTTCTACATGCAAACTGGTTGAGACCTTTGCAGCTGTACTACCTCCTCTTCCTCCTACATCAGCCAAAGCTCATCCTCCTCCCCGAGTGCACCTTCCCAGCTGGGAACACCGTCTTCCATGCAAGTACACAGTGGCTTCCATCCCATCAGCTACCTCCCTCTCTCTGGAGGTAGAGATAGAGACTACAGATACACAGCATACACAGCGAGTCCAGGCTCTTCTGGATAGTGGGGCCACTGGACTCTTCATGGACGTCGTGTTTGTCGAGAGGCATCAGCTGACCACCTGACCATTGACCCAACCCATTCTGGTATACAACATTGACAGTACCCTCAATGAAGCTGGCTCTATCTGGTATGTGACAGAGTGTATCCTCCGCTATCGCAACCATGCAGAACGGGCAGTGTTTGCTGTCACTAGTCTAGGGAAGCAGGATATCATCCTAGGCTACACCTGGCTGCACCTGCATAACCCAGATATTGACTGGTCTACTGGGGAAGTCAAAATGAGTTGATGTCCACGTCAATGCTCTACCTGTGCAGAGGAAGCCTGATCAGAACGTCATGCACATGCTCAAGAGCAAGCCTCAGTCCAAGCCTGCCAATGGGGTCCCCTGCCCTACCCTGACCTAGACCTGTTGGACTCTCCTTCCTTAGCATTCCCTTGTAAGGAGGCCCCTCACAAGGATGCTTGTAGGGATAGAGGAGACCCCAAACCGGAACAGGCTGGCAGTAGCAGCCTACCAGGAACTCCAGAGCCTGACACTCCTGACAAAGTCATTGAGGAGGGTGACTGGATCCTTGCTGCCTTGCCACCCCAATTATTGGACATTGTGGAGGTTTGTGCCAGTCAGACCATGTCACAGCATCTGGCAGAGGCCTTCACCCAGAACGTGCAACCAAAGTCCTTCCAAGATGCTGTATCGGACTACCTTCATGACTTTGAAGATGTGTTCTCCAAGACCTCCTTTGACTCCCTCCCAGAGCGCAAGCAGTGGGATCATGCCATAGAGTTAGTTCCTGATGCAGAGCCCTCAAACTGCAAGGTCTACCCACTTGCGCCAAAGGAGCAGGATGAGCTGGATGCCTTCCTCCAGGAGAACCTCAAGTCTGGTAGAATTCACCCTTCCAAATTGCCCATGGCCTCCTCCGTCTTCTTCATTAAAAAGAAGGATGGCTCCCTCTGACTGGTGCAGGACTATCGTGTGCTGAATGCCCTCACTGTCAAGAATTGCTACCCCCTCCCCCTCATCTCTGAGCTCGTCAATAACCTCTGAGATGCACAGTATTTCACCAAGTTAGATGTCTGCTGGGGCTATAAACAACGTGCGCATCAAGGAAGGAGGTGAGTGGAAGGTTGCATTCCAGACAAATCGTAGGCTGTTTGAACTGCTGGTCATGTTCTTTGGCCTCACCAATAGCCCCACTACATTCCAGACCATGATGAATGACATCTTCCATGACCTCATTGCAGAAGGACTGGTGTGTGTGTACCTCAATGACATCCTCATCTTTACCAAGACCCGAGAGGAGCACCGCCGCATTGTACGCTTGGTTCTGGAACAACTCCGCCAATGTCAGGTCCCGCTGACGACGGGGGCTCAGCTACACTGGCAAGTCCTTACTAGGCAAGCTCGGGAGGCTAAGTACGGGTCCGGGGCTTCGTGGAAGCTCCAGGTACAGCTACAAGTGGTCCGGGGGAAGTCCGGACGCTCCGGGGTACGAGTAGTGCCGCGCGCGAAGTAGAAAGTGCTCCGGGTAAGGGAGCATGGGAGCAGGGGAGATAGGTAAAGAAACGGGAAGAGAAACGGAAGGGAGAAATGAGTCATGGAACGGAACGAGGCACGGAGACGAGAGACAAGAGACAAGAGATGAGAGACGAGGCGAGAGAGAGAGAGAGGCAAGAGAATAGATTGAAATTGAGATAGAGACAGAGACAGAGACATGGGAATACGGAGAACTATGGTTAATATCAAGACTACCCCACTCGTATGCTATCCTATGGTCTATGTACTACACTTCTGCTAAGTCCCGGGTAGGATTCTAGCCAGGACCGGGACATCTGATTCCTCCAGCTAGGTCCCCGGACTGGCTCCCAGCCCCGGGGTCGTGATAGTGGTCGGG